>RANZ01000240.1:0-52544 GCA_009805285.1 Neurospora terricola FGSC 1889 | reverse complement strand
AATTTACGGTCTGTGCGGAGAAGGTACCAAAAGCGACTTTTCACGTGACAGGACCCATATTTTCTAATGCCCCTATTCTCGATGCCCTCGGGGACCTCCCAGAGTCGCTGGTCGCGCATCTTTGTCACTCCACTAAAAGCCAGCTCCCCATTCTGCATATACGCTGGTTAGTGCATAATATTCGGCATCTCCCCATACCGCAAAATCTCATTCACAACGGCGATGCTCTATTGCTCTTTGGGTGAGCAAAACCATATGCAGGCATTTCTATATAACCCGCTCCTAACTACATATGTATGCAGCATCTTGCCAACTGGGTTGGCTCATAATCTGAGCATAATCCACGGAGCATCCTCCGAAAAGTTTGCGATAGGGTCTGAATTCTGAATTACATGCAGTTCTGGTGTGATTCGGTCCTGGCTGCATTCCGTTGCATCTTGTTTCCCTTTCTTCCTTCTTTGACTCCACAGAGGGTTGGTTCGACTTTCGTCCATGTTTCTTCCTACAATTCTTGGCATTGGCATCCTAGGAGCAGGGTTTCCCAAGCAATGTGTTGTGGATGTTTTGATGAAGAAGATGGATGATGGTTTGAAGCTTTCTCCAACTTTTCTACGATGTTTCGAAACTTCTCCAATTTCTCCATGCTTGCTGCGATAAACGATTCCCATGTATCTGCCGATGTGGAATCGTGATCGGCGGCAGCTGTCTCGACTGCCTTGCGTTACGGGTATGCTTCACGCCCGGCGGAATACTTTGCGGACGCTTCAAGTATCGTTTCCAGATGCACTGTTAGACAGATGGAAAATTTTCACTGACATATACCGTAGAAACTCGCGAAATTCGTTATGGRCCCATCCCTCTTTGAGCGCCGGGCAGGGGCAGATCTGTACAGGGCAGGCCAGAGCCTGTGCATGCATTGAAACGTACGCAAGTTAGAGTAGTGGGCAATATCCTGCTCGAGTTTTCACTAACTAGACAGACACACATGCTGGCATATGGGTGCTTACGGAGCGCCGCGTTCTGCCCTGCCCGGCGCTCMGAGGGATGGGYCCATAACGAATTTCGCGAGTTTCTACGGTAGGTTGGATTAAGTATTTTCCATACCGATTAGGTAACTTCTATATCCACCTCGCTTTCGGGTTTCGTCATGTGCAGTATTCGATCTGGGTCAGGTAACTTCTGCATCCCTCTTACAAGTATATCTAGAGGGCATATATGAGGTGCTCCTTCCATGGCCCATGACCATTGACCTCTGTGTACAAACTCATGTGTCAGGTCGGCTGGTCAAGGACGGATAAGGTGCAATGCCGTAATTGGGACGAGCCCAAAAGATGGTGCCATCAGTTGGGTCAAGGTAAGACCTGGCTGAAGGAAGAATGAAAGAAGGAAGGTATCTCATCTCCCAACGATCCTTTGCAACCGGCTGATATGTTTTCACGCCTAGAATACAACGATGAACCTCTAGGACAAGAACCGGGATCCCGWCGGGATCCAGCACGGTATGTGGAAGTAGAGGTATGCAACGATATGCTATCGAAACCTCCTTCGAGAAAGTCAACACTCAACACAACCTCAAGACATGATTATCAACTCAAAACAATCAACTCAAAAACAGACAACTGACCTCGGTACGTTGCGGTTGTCATGTCGACCAAATGCTAATCAACGTCATATCGATCATAGATATGGATCACTTGCTCTGTGAGGTGATCCCGTTGCGCCGCTGAAAAGCAGAAAGCAACTTAATCCAGGTTATTGAACGGAGTCAGGCAATCTTCCATCTTTTCCCGCATATGTCAAGAAGGACCTGAAGTTGGCAGGGACCGTTCACACCGTTGTGACTCACGGAAACCATCTTTGGGATCTCGCAGAGTACATAGGGTTAACGGTCTGTCAGTTGCGTTGGTGGCCGCCGAGGGCCGCCGAGGAGCTCGAGTGAGGGAATCCAACACCTTCAACCCTGCAGTGGCTCTGCCTGCATGCCAGACGAAGGATCTTACGAGTCTGTATGGTACTCATGTTCAGTCGGCCAGAAGTTGGTAGGGATCCTTCAAGCAGGTGTATAGAGGTCAGCATCTCTGCGAGGTGATCCCGTTGCCCCCCTTATAAGGCTTGATACGGCAACCCAGAGGCAGAGAGCAACCCAATCCTGGATCCTTCAACTGGTTTCAGGCTTTTTTTTTTTCAAGCTCCGGGTCTGGGTCCGGTCCGCAACCGACAAGTAGCAAGGTGGGGCATCCCCGGCTTCCGAACATGTCGGTGCGAGTTGAGCTTCCAAGGAGTATCTGTCGGAGCATATGCATGAAAAAGGAGGGTAAACATTGCAGTGGTTTCGTCTGTGAATAACATCAAGTCGGGAGTCGTCCGGTCTGGCTCCTAGTTCGGTCATCTTATCCCCAGATTATTTGCGTGAAAGCTCGGAGGAASCCCGCTCGCCCCGACCGTCCAGGAATGTTGAGGAAAAGCTGATGTGGTGGTGGATGTGGTTGAAAAAAAAAAGGAATACTGGAATCCCAGCGAGCTGGAAGTTATATCCAAGTGTCCCCCATGGAAAGTTTGACCAGACGTCGAGGCATCATGCGAGGCTTGGGACTTGTCGGATTTAAAATAGCACCGGAGGTTTTACGAAAGCGAAGTGCAGATGGGTTGGGGTACATACCAGACAGGTATGACCTTAACACTTTGTCACCCAGTTGTAATGGGCGTTCGTTAACAGCTTATCTCATCGTTTCGTGTTTGGCACCTTCCATCATGCTTCCCTCCCACCCGCCGGCGTCCGGGTCTTCCATCCCAACTCTTCAACTGGGCATAGCCCGCAATCCAGACCCTGTAGTAGGGTATATGTATTAGTTCCCTCGTAATTACTTCCGTGGCAAGCTGGTAGGATGGCGCAGCGGGCGGCACGGTTAACGGCCCCCTCCCCTTCCTTTCTGTACGCTGCGCGTTCGAACCCGGAAGCTGTAAGTCCACCTTTCCTTTTTTTACGGGGGTTTTTTTTTTTTCTAACGGCATTTCTATTATGCTCTGTCTACAAAGTCAAACAAAGGTACTCGGGGGTTTCGTAAATAAAAACCCTTTGATGTATTCAAACGGTTGTACAGAAAATATATTGAACTTGGGGGTTGGGAGCTGCGATGATATCACTCGTGAAGGCGGTTACCGACGGTCGACGGATGGGGGACACACTCCGGGACATGGCAAGCGCGACAGAGGCAAGTTCGTGATCCCGTTCCGGACTGGAAAACCCTAACCCACCGGAACCGGGTCCTACACCTCCCCCCCACAACAACTGCAATCAACATCACCAAGGGCATTAGGAAGAGGGAGCATAAGGTGAAGTGTAAAACCCAGGTATCAAATTAACTTTCCATCAAGGAACCAACCAAAAAGAGAAAATGGTATAACGGTATGTGTATGTACAACCCAAAGAAGAAGAAAAGAAAAGGGAATCAAAAGGTTAAAAGAAGATCCTGCTTTATCATCACCATCACCATCACCACAACATGCCCACCATCCATCCAACCAGTACCTATGCCACCAAATTTCCATCCTCCCAACATATCCAATCATCCAACCCAGCCCTTACCAAAACCCCCCATCTTTCATGCAATCTTTTCATCATCCCCGCCCACTCACCGATCCCTTTCCATTCCATATCCCTCACAGACTCCCAATCCACCCCAGCCATCTACCAAATCTCCTCCTCACTCCTCACCATCTCCACCGTAGGCGTCTTCGGCTCAAACCTCTTCATCCTCTTCCTATCCGCCTTAGTAACCAAACTAGGCGTAATCGGCACCACCGGACTAAAGGGTTGATAAGGACTATACGGCACGGGCGCGCCCGTCCACGGCGTTCTGAGGCCCGCGGTGCTCATCCCGGGGCTTAGCGGACCATTCGCTTGGCGGGTAAACACCGTCTGTTTGGTGGTCTGCGACCCGCTTGTGGGCGAAGCGAGAGAGGGTTCGTAAGCGCGCAGGGGTAAGGCGCCACCGGCGCGGACTGCGGAGGAGGATTGGTTCCCGTTGAGGGAGTTAAGAGGGGCCGGGGCGTTGGGGCGGAGGGTGCTGGAAGTTCCAGAGGCGCCGGAGCGGGAAGAGGAGAAGCTAGCGCCTGGTTTGGGAGAGGAGGGGAGGGTACGGGTTGAGTCGAGGGAGGGAAAGCGGTTGACGCCGGGCCGAGGGGAGGAGGGGAGGCCGACAGTCCCGGAGACGAGGCCAGAGGTGGACCGCTCAGAGACGGCGGAGGGCGGGTCAGCGAGGTAGGCATCTCCTGTCAGAGAGGAGGCATTGGAGGCGGCGGAGGGGTCGCGGACGTGAGAGGGGAGACGCTCATCGGAGCGGGCTCCCTCGCGCTGAGCGGCGCGGTCGCCACGGGTGGGAGGACGGTGCAAGGCGACGTCGATCCGTTGGTCGATGGATTGAGTGCTTACGGGGGAGATGTCGGGGGTGGGATATTGAGCCTGGCCGCCGCTGTTTTGACGGCGGAAGGGGAGCACGTCCGAGGGGATGGGAGGTGGCTTGGCGGGGGCGTAGTGACGCGGGGGGATGGGGTTCATCTCTTGCCCGTCGACGTCCGGGTGGTAGCCGCGGGGGAAAGTGCCGGACATGGGGGTCATGATGGGCGAGGAGATGGAGAGGCCTTGGGGCGCCTTGTTCTTCTTGGGGGACTTGAGGAAGTTGAGGAGGGAGGAGCCGCGGGATTGTTTCTCTTCCTTTTCCTTGGAGAGGTTGAGGTTGGAAGGCTTGTTCTTGCGGATGGTTCCTGGTGTTGCTGGGGCTTGTTGCTGTTGCTGTTGGTGGGAAGCAAATGATGACACCGAGGGTCTTGGTAGGTTTGGTGGTATGTACTGCCTCCCCTCTGCCTTTGCCTCCTCTTGCTCCATCACATGCTTATACATCTCTTCTAGCTGTTGTTGCGCCATGGCTCTGTCGTGTCGGATCACCGTCTGGTCAACTGAAAGATCGTAACCGGCTGCGAGAACCGTCGAGGTTGGTGAACCAGCAGAGATGATTGAGTGTTGCGATCTGCTTGCGCTAAGTGGTCCTTCTCTGAATCCCCAGTTCCTGTATGGGCTCTGTGGGATCTGAAGCGTAGGAAGTGGTGGCGGTACTTGTCCCTGCTCTTGCTGCTGCTGGTGGAACTGCTCTCCTAGTTCTTGTTGATGGAACTGAGCAAGTGTCTGCTTGAACTCCTCCTCTGTTTGCTGAAGGTATGCCGGGAGAGGGTTGAAGTTGAGGTACTTGTCTTCGTCTGGAAGGTCGGCGTTGATCAAAGCTTGACGCCGTCCTTTGGAAAGCACAAGAAGAAGGATGGCGACAATGACCAACGATACCGCGTACGAACCAACAATGCCGCCAATCTGTGCTGGGAGATACGCCGGGTCACGGATAGCACCTCGTGACAATGGGGGACCGTCTTCTGGTGCCGGAGCGGGATCCCAATCGATGTTCAATGGGTTGTTGTTGCCTCGCGGAGACAAGTCAGGCTGACCGTTTGATGGTGAAGGAATGGCGAGGCAGAGATGAGGCCAAGTGAGAACGAGTGATGTGGTCAGGAGTGACAAGACCCAGGCCGAGTTATACTTGATGTTGTTTCTGCTGATGGAAGTCCTGATACCAGGGGGCATGATGATGTGAGGCCGGATACCGGGAGTAGTAGTTCCTTTTTGTTTGCCGTCACCTAGATGCTGGCCTTTTTGGGAACTGTCGATCCCTCAGGCAGAGTATCCGCTAAAGTGAAACGCAATGTGATATGGACCAGCACAGCATCCGCATGAACAGGAGGTCAACGGGAGGAGGGGCGTCGAGGCAAACGTCTGGGTATATACTGTGGTAGCGGCTGTTGATACAATTCAGGTTGGAAGGGTCGTGAAGCATGTGTCGAGTAGACGAACACTATGGTCAATTTGGGAGCGGATTGGCCACAAGCATAGGGGCCGAATTCAGGCACGTCTCCCACTTGCATTCTCACTCGTGGTTCCCGCATGATGACCTTCAAAAATAGCTTTGGATGGAGGCCCAAAGAGAGAGAAAATCGGTGGTGTTGATTGGGGTCTTGGTGAGCACAAGAGGTGGTGCTACGCTTGTATGAGACATGATTGGTCGGGCGGACTTGATAGCACCGGAGGGCGAGCGGCAAGGGACTGGACGCGATTGGCTGGCACATGGTGACCACGCCGGCGAGGTCGTCTATCCCCGCCTCCACCCGTTGTTGACCCCTGGCGATTGGTGCCGCTCCCGCGTCCCGTCCTTGGCCTCTCTGTTTTTTTCGATTTTGATATGTCTTGTCCCTGGACCCCAAGCCTCGCACAAGAGAGCCTCGAGTGTGGCATTCTGTGAAGCGAGAGGCTCTTCCTTCGAAATAAACTCTTCCAAACCCACCGCCTTTTCCCAGGAATGTGACTCGTGCATGGCTAGCCTTGACAGGTCCTCCAACGATGAGGCGTACCTTGCAGTGTTCGAGCCTCGTTACCGCCGCGATGGGTCCAGAACTTGTGATGGTTACCAGTGACGGCAGTTGGCCTGAGAAAGTCACAGTGATGGGCACATGTGATAAAAGTCACGACACCACTAGTGAAAGGAGAAGCCGACGGTTCTTGATACAGAGCTCTCTATCCACCATGCTATCGCCTTGGGTTTGGTGGATGAGCAGTCACTTTGACCAACAATCACACAGCAGGTGATGGTGATGGCCCCAAAGGAAGATCACCATTTCACGTCAGCCGCATGTGCCAATGCCATCTGTTGGTTCCTAGACTCCGAACTCATCCTGATCAATAGCACGACCCCGTCAGCTATATCACGGATGGTGATGTCCACTGAGCTTGGTATTTTAGACGCCCGGATCGCTTTCAACGAGCAAAGCCGTGGAGCGAGTTCATGCTGTTGTCGACTGTGCCCCTGACTCTAGCTGGCTGGCCCCTTGAACCACGATGCTCGGTGGAAACGACTTCGCACCGCGCAGTGGCCGAGATATGATCCGAAGCTGGGTTGAGGGGTCGAGCCTTTACGATGGTGTTGCGATATTAAAAAGAGGGCTGATATCAGATGTTGAACTGCAATGCAACGGTTCGGCACCAGACAAGGTCTGCTTTATCCATGGTGATCGCCATTGGGTCCTGGACAATTGAGGGGTTTAAAGGATAACATGATGATGGGCTCCTTTGTGTTGTGTCGATTGAGAGACGATGAGAAGATATGTGAAAGACTCTCACGCAAAGTGTGAGACCTCGGTCATGACAAGGTGTGAATGCGTGGAATTTGGAATTGGAAATGTCGCCATTGCTTGGCGGGCGGCGAAGAGACGGTGGGCGATAGTGCGTGAAGGGTTAGGGTTGTCTAAGAGATGCAGCCATCACCTGGACGTCAAGCAAGTCACATGCTTTCGTGCAGCGACAGTGGAGCCGTGCACCTTGACGGCGCGACCCGTTGTCGTTCGCGAATTGGCAATCAACGACAACAAACTGCAACCTGTACAGGCACAGCAACTTGCCCGACTTTGCCGACCGCGAGCTGGACTCCAATGGTCCAATCACTTCACAATATTTGCTCAATCTAGCAGCCTCAAAGTGACTGCTCTTGCAGTCCCTCACGCGCTCCCATGTCTCCCTCCACATCGCCGAAACACTCCATCCTCGACAGCTTGAACAATGCCCAGGCACGCGCCGTAACCTCCGATGCTGCGACTGTCGCTATCCTAGCCGGCCCAGGCAGTGGCAAGACACACACTCTTACTTCTCGAGTCGTTTGGCTGGTCGATCATGTTGGCTACCAACCCCAAGATGTCGTCGTCGCGACTTTCACTGTCAAGGCTGCCCGAGAAATGAAGGAACGCATCGGAAAGGCTCTCGGAAATGGTCGCGAAAAGAAGATTATTCTGGGGACATTCCACAGTATTGCTCGACGCTACCTTGCCGCGTACGGCCGCCACATTGGACTGAGCGAAAAGTTCAGCATTGCCGACGACAACGACTCGAGATCCATCATTACGAGAATATGCAAGAGACTGCAGCTGGGCCTAGATCCACCCATGGCAAAGGCGTGGATTAGCAAAAGGAAGGCCAAGGGAATGGAACCTAGTTCTTCCTCTGCACCTCAACCGCCGAAGAAGCAACCGATACAACAAGGTCAGCGGGATCTGGAGGTGTGCTATACCGAATACCAGAGTCACTTGGAGCGATCAAACTTGCTAGACTATGACGATCTGCTGGTCCGTTGCGTTGAACTTCTTCGCAAGTTTCCTTCTTGTGTGTCTAACATACAGACGGTCTTGATCGACGAATACCAAGATACGAACGGCGTGCAATACGAGCTTATGCGACTGCTTGCCCAAAGGCATCAGAGAATCACAATTGTTGGCGACCCTGATCAGAGTATCTACGGTTGGCGTTCAGCCGAGATCAAAAACCTTTGGCGCTTACTTCGCGACTACCCAAAGACTGACGAGATTTCGCTCGAAGAGAACTACCGCTCGTCCCAAGCTATCCTCGACTTATCACTACTGGTGATTCAGCAGGACAAGAAGAGATATCAGAAGGTGTTGAAACCAGTCCATGACAGAGGCTCTCGTCCAGTCTTGCGCAAACTTAAGAATGCTTCCACTGAAGCAGAGTGGATTGTCGCCGAGATTCGTCGTGCGCTTCTTATGTCCGGCTCAATGCTGACCTATAACGACGTGGCTATTCTTCTGCGCTCAGCATCGCTGTCAAGACACGTCGAAAGTGCCCTCGGCAAAGCCGGAGTGCCATACCGCATGGTTGGCGGTTTCAAATTTTATGAGCGCTCAGAGATCAAGACTGTCCTTGATTATCTACGAGTTATCCATCAGCCAGACAACAACGATGCGCTTGGAAGGATCATGAACGTCCCCAAGCGAGGCATCGGTGATGGCACCATCAAGAACCTTATCGAGGAAGCAGAGAAGTCGTCTCTTAGTCTTTTCAGTCTTCTTGTCAAACACTGCCGGGGAGACCGTACTGCCAAGACCAAAATCACCAAGCATGCTGAACAGAAAATTAGTGGTGAACTGATTCGCATGTTGAATGGTGTACGGAAGAAGATGGAAGAGGCTACAGAAAGCAAACCGTTTGGTTTGGTCGACCTGATCGAGCATTTGCTGACAGCCTTGAACTTCCAAAACTACCTTCAGGTTACATATCCTGACGACCACGAGCAAAGATGGGCCAACGTACAGGAGTTCATTAGTCTCGCCAACGACTTTGTGCGAGACTTGGACAGGGCTGGGGAGGATGCTCTTCCAGAAATCGAGGGGCTTGAACAGTCAAAGGAGGAGGAAGTCCTACCACAATTCTTGGCCAATGTGTCCCTCGCTTCCGATGCGCAAAAAGGGGAAGAGGGCCAAGAGAGCAAACCACTCGTTACCATATCGACTATTCACGCTGCCAAAGGCCTAGAATGGCCTATTGTCTTCATACCAGCAGTCTACAACGGCTCTATCCCGCATATGCGGTCGGAAGACGGTGATGAAGAGCGAAGACTGCTATACGTCGCCATGACACGAGCTCAATCATTGCTATACCTCAGCTATCCAGTCTACAGCAGTCCCGGCAGCAGCGAACGTACCGAGCTGTCTCCGTTCGTGTCTCCCGTCGCCAACGCATTCGCAAAGAAAGGGCCCAATTTCGAACGGTCACTCATGAGCCACATCGCCAAGGTACTCCAACGCGAGTTACCTTCCGAAAAGGAAATCTTCAAGGGAATCCCTAACATGTCCCACACTGAGGACAACATGTATCCTATCGACCCAGACGAGGTTACCCAAGATTTTGGTGACCCGTCGCGATTCAAACGTCCCAAGCTCTACAACCCAGTGGCGATACCAACCGGAGACGGTCACGAAGAGCCTCAATGGGCAAAGCCCCACGCCACCACGATGGACCAAGCCTCAACCTTCACCATGGCTTCCCTTCCTGGTTTCGTCAACGCAGCCGTCCATCAAGCAGCCATCACCGCCGCGGCCAACGCCAGCGCCGCTGCCGCCCTGGAAGCCAGGGCCAAAACCTCAGCCTCAGCAGTTATAAAGCGAGGCACGAACAAGCGACCAGCAGACCAAAAGAGCATCCTCGGATTCGTCAAAACCAATTTCGAGCCGGCCACCGGCTCGGGTTCACCCATCGCGTCTGCCTCCACCTCAACCTCAACCTCAACCTCTACCACCACCAACCGTCCCTCTGCCCCAATTCCCCGTCTCCCGCAACCAAGTTTATCCCGCAACCCATCCCTCCCCACAAACCACAACCAAAACCCCTCAACCCGCACCTTCACCGGCCACGGTCTCCAAAGAGCCCAAAGCCACCCCTCCAAACCCTCTGTCCCCGCCGTCGGAGCAGGCATAGCCCCCGAACTAGCGTCTCATAAGCTGGGAACTAGTCGTGGTCTGAACCTTAACGTTACTCGGCCTCCTGCTCTTCAACCACCCAAGGACTCTTCTGCTTCTTCGTTTCATTATAAAAAGCAATATGTTTGTTTTTCGAGTTCGCCTACGAGGCCTGAGCCGGATGACTGTGTTGCTCCCAACACTGTTGCTGGGAAAGGAGGGGGAAAAGGAGGGAAGGGAGAAGGAGAGGGGGAAGAGGGGGATGAGGAAGAAAATGAACAACCGCCTA
Source organism: Neurospora terricola FGSC 1889 (assembly GCA_009805285.1). Taxonomy (NCBI): domain Eukaryota; kingdom Fungi; phylum Ascomycota; class Sordariomycetes; order Sordariales; family Sordariaceae; genus Neurospora; species Neurospora terricola. The sequence continues at coordinate 41,917 of RANZ01000240.1, read as the reverse complement.
CTCCTACGAGGCCGGCGGGGAGTTTGCATGTTACTACTTGTCATAATGTTTTGCCTACGGGGTTGGGCGGGCATCCTGGGAAAAGGGCAGGAGTAGGAGGAGGGATTGGGCGTGGAGGAGGGGGGGTAGCGGGAGTGGTGAGGAAGCCGGTGGGGTTGGCGAGGTTGGGAACGGAAGGGATGGGTGCGGGTATGGGGGGTATTAAACCGATGGAGAGGTTGATGAAACCTTTTAAGCCTTTGACTATGAATCGGGCTGGTAGTGGAGGGACCGGTGGGAGTGGAAGTGGAAGTGGGAGTGGGATGGGGAGGCCGGGGTTGCAGAGGCCTGGAATGGGGAGGTGAAGTTGTGAGGTTGTGTGGATCTAAGGGTCGAATTGTAGATGGTGTTGTAAGCATTGTTAGGCGTTGTGCTTGTTGAACTGGTGTAAGGTGTCTGGTTCCAAAGAAGAGAAAGCCGGATCACAAAAGTTGACGGCCCCAGGGCAAAGGATCATTTGAGAACTCGGTCGTGGAAGTATCTTTCAGCATGTTTATCTGATACGGAGAAACATTTTACATTTAGAGTGGAGCACGCTGGTAAGCATCTTCTTTCTCCATAGATTCCTTTTACATCGTCAGTCGCCCATATCTGCTCCATCACTTGGAAGTCCAAAAGCCCCCTTCCCGTCAACCGGTTGTTCTTTTGTTGGGATTGACTGCATTACTCGATTGGCATTCTTAGCTAGATGTTCCAGCTGTCGCTTTCAACGAATCAAATCCCCGCCCGCATGGCTCAGTGGTAGAGCGCATCACTAGTAATGATGAGGTCGTCAGTTCGATTCTGGCTGTGGGCATTTGACCTTCGAGTGGTTCTCTCTCTTTTCGTTTTTTGCTCTTCGTTGATCTTTTTTAAAACTTTCTTTTTATGTGCAAGCAAATATTGTGAGGCTTTTGTCGCTGGTGATGATGTGTTTCTGGTGCTGCGTGCATCTTTGGGGAGTGATGTAGGTATGAAGGAAGGTGCAGGTTGCTTCCGCTTTCACGCCGAGCATTTTTTCCGTGTCACAAATCATGATCAGGTTGTTCGCGACTTCCGATTTACTATGGATTTGGCGGAACCAAAGATAGGAGAGGGTGTCTGTCTTCCCTCGTCTTACTTCTTCTTCTTTCTCGTTTTTCTCTTCCCCTTCTCAACTTCTCGTAGCGTCACAACCAAACAAACCTTCGCCCCATACCATTCTACTTGAAGGTATTCCATCCGTCGTCGAACACGATTGCAACCGCATTCGATGACTTGGCATGTCATGCAGCGCTCCGCTTTTCATCACCAGTCAGCAACGAGCTTTGATGTCGGAGGCCACAATGGCGTCGGATCTCTTGATTGGGTGTGAGGCAGGTTAAGGTGCAGAGTCAGCTCGAGCACGTGAGGTGGAGAGAGCCTCTGGAGTTTAGCCTTCCTTAGGGGAGAGCACTGCCCCTTCGGATATGTGTCGTCGAGCAGGAGTTAAAAGAGTCGGTCAGGTATCTTTACGGTATGTTCTCTATCCCCAACCCCTTGATTCATTTCTATCTCCTGGACTTCTATTGTGCTCAGTGCACTTGTCAGATAGATTTCTGACTCGAAAATTTGTTCCTACGAGTTGAACAGCGATGCGACGCCTGAAAGCCGCCACCGTATCAGGCGTATATACTTTGACAAAGTACTGCCTGAATTGCAAAAATCTACGGTTCTCCGATGACGACAAGGTCTACTGTGGACTTGACTTATCAGCCAGCTTAGCGTGCCGTTATTGCATCTTTCTGCTCAACGCTCTGAAGCACTTCAACCTCATTGACGAGCGCCATAGTATCAAGCTCTCCGGGTATAAAGGGCGCTATTATTTGTGGTGCCACGTTCCCTCAAGGGCACTTCAGCTCGAGCTGTACACACCAACGGGTAGGTATAGGTTCTTCATTTGGGAGGGAAAGTGCTAATACCGAAGCATTCAGGCCATCCGCCAGCTTGGCACGGTGTTGCTCAACACGCCAATCCCCTTGACGCCGTTCTGAGCGGCTCGCCTCAGACATCTGAAGCCTATGAGTTTATTCGTTCCTGTCTTCGGGACTGCGACGCCAACCACCCAGAATGCAAGATCGCAGGTCAAGAACTACCCACTCGGCTGTTAGACGTACAGCATGAAGGCGCTCAGCAAGTGATACTGGTCGAGACGGAGTCGCTTCCTGTGGGGCACAGCACGACCTACATAGCCCTTAGTTACTGCTGGGGCGGACGGCAGAGTTTGATGCTGAGGTCCGAGAACCTGGAGGTCATGAAGTTGGGTCTCATGGTCTCCAGTCTGCCGCAGACGTTACAAGATGCCATCGCCGTCACCCGAGCGCTAGGCCAACAGTACCTATGGGTAGACGCCTTGTGCATCATCCAAAATTCTCCAAGCAATTGGGAAGTTGAATCGTCAAGGATGGCCTCGGTATACCGTGATGCCTATCTAACTATTGCTGCTGCTACTGCCTCCGACGTTACTCGGGGGTTTTTATCTCGCAATTACCGGGAAACAAACGCTTGGTACAAGGAACCATATCACGAGGAATGGATCAATCAGGAAGCGTGCTCGACCATTTTAGGCGTTCGAGAGGTAAACGAATGGTTTGAGCACGAGGATGACAACAACCGGGCTCTTGTGCTGCCCTGGGATCTTCGCGGGTGGACATTGCAAGAACAATTTCTCTCGAAAAGATTGCTCAAGTATCRCGCTTACGAGCTTCGCTGGGTTTGCCAAAATAAATCGGCGTGCCAATGTCGTTCGGACTTGGGTGAAAACTTTGTGGCTAAAGACCCGCTGGATTCGCCCATCTATAGATTCGAATCCGCCAAGTTGGCACATGAGCAATGGCGCCGTATGGTTGTTGACTATACAGCCCGCGAGCTTACCGATGCCCGTGACAAGCTACCCGCAATTTCTGGTCTTGCACAAGTCTTTCAACAAGTCATACAGTCTCCATATATCGCAGGCATGTGGGAAAACCAACTACCTCTGGACCTCTTGTGGTTTGCTTCTGAGAGCCAAGTAAGATGTGCTCCAGAGCTTTACATAGCGCCTACTTTCTGTTGGGCGTCAATATCCTCGCCAGTCCAAGAATTCACGAAAGATCGGTTCYGGCCTGATAAATGGGTGTCTCAGACTGTGGTCGAAGATATTTGCTCCATTATCGATGGCAAAGATCCACTGGGTCGGATGAAAGATGGCTGGATCAAACTCCGCGGTTATATCTTCAAAGCCGCTTTAGTCGACCACCCGAAACGTCAACAAGAATATCGGGTCTTGACCAAATATCTTGGAGAAACCCATTTAGATTGCGACACCTGGTTAGAAGAATTCCAAGCCACAAACAAACATGGCGACGTGGAAAGATCTGTTCGTCGAATGCGCCAACCCTCGGTCATAACTCCACAAGACAATGAGCCCTCACCGTCCAAAATCAAGGACGGCGCTGTTGTATATTTGTTTTTGATGGCATCCTGGACTCCATTTTTCTACTTCTTGGTACTAGGGTCGTCAAGCGACAAACCCGGGATCTATGAAAGACTAGGACTTCTCCAATTTAAACTTTGGGACAAATCCGGGGCAGAAGTGGACGACTGGATTTCTGGTCTCATCTCTGCGGCAGACGACCACAAGGTGATCACCATAGTTTGATCTCGAGGGCAGTTACCATGCTCTTCACTTGGTTACCTACACATGTATATAGACGATTTTATCCGGTTCTGGATCGGAGTTTCTCTTGGCTTGGGAAGCGAAAGACATGTTGCGCGTTTCTTTTGTTATTTTGGTTCATGTCATTTACCATCTCGAGAATGCTCTTCGAAGTATACTTCTACCTTGGGAGGCTTTATCATTCCTTTACTACACCAAGAGAGTGCGCAATTTACCCCTATGGACCTATGACTTTGATTACCATTGAATTACAACAGTAGAATATGACCTAAAGAGATTAAGTAGGACAGAGCGCTGGTAGAAGCAACAAGCTACAGAGCGAAGCCGCACAGCCAGTGCCCAAATATCTGGTACATGAGCATAGTGGAGAACCCGAGAGAGTGAAGGATGTGCAAGTATCTCAACTCGGCTTCAGATTGAGTCACTGGGGGCCAAAGTAATAGCAAAATAAATGAGTGTGTATTAACTAACCAGCCGGGACGCGTGAATTAACGAACACCCAATACCCGCAACTAAGAGCGAAAGGCAACACAGCACACGTACACAAAAGTAAACAAGAAGCGGGACGTTGGCGGCTCCTCGGACAAGGTTCCCAAGGTTCATCGACGTTGCGCCCCTGATGTGAGTCGAGAAAGCGCAAATAAACATGGGTGTTTGTCGGTACAGCAGGCCTTCAACGCCCAACTCATGTTTGGAAAGACATATTAATGGATTTGATGTCCCGCCTCAGATCGGTCAGTCTCATATCCTTACTACCCAGATACACGCCTTCTTTGTCGTTGCTACTGCTTCCAGAGAGGCGGTGCCTCACGCTAACACCCACTCCCAGCATGACCGAGACGGCCTATGACCAGGAAGCCGAGCGAGCAAACGTGAAAGTCACTACAAGTTCACAGCCAACTCCCAACAGAACCAGTCATATCTTGACAGAGCAAATAATGAGTGAATTGTCGTTTAGAGGTACTCTCTCCAGTAGGTACCTTCCCCAAGTCTCTCCTCATCCCCCTTGTAAGGCCCAAGCAACATAAGTCCCCGACATCAGACACTCCCTCTTATCAACCCGATACGTCCAACTAGTTAGCCGTTGAGCTTAGTTTCCCCCTAGCTTGATGAAAGAATGAAAGATATCCAAAGCCAATCGTTCCCCAATGCCCTATCTCTCTCACACTGTCCATGTCRTTGCCTGCAACTGTCCATGTCCCAGCTGCGGATGAGGCTACCGTCCAGCGTCTCAGTCACCCACTTCCACTTCCATTCCCCCCAAAGAAGGAAACAAAAGCCAAAGTAATGGAAACCTCGCAAAAGCCTCAGACCATTCACAAGCCTACCCCTACTGAGCCATGCCTGCGAGAAGGTCCGCAGCGGGAACCTCCGTCACTCCCTCAATATCCAGCGGTATTCCTTTAAAGCCCTTCACCCAGGGCTCCGCCCTGCACTCCGCACACGGAATCTGAATGTTGCTCAAAGCTGACTTTGAAGTGTCCATTCCACTTCCGGATGGAAGGTGGCGATCAATGCTTCTGGGCGCTGAAAACTCTCCGCGTGGAAGGTGGTGATCGACGTCGGTGCAGGCACACCAGCCAGGACCGTAGGACCAGGCTTCGGTCTTCTTGTAGGTGATCATGTGGGCGCACTTCATGTTGGACTGGGCGAGGGTCAAGTGTGGCTCGGGAGGGGTCCAGTCGTGTACGACACTGACGTCCTTGTGGAGGACGTGCTGGCACATGCTGGATGGTGAGTGTGGTTTGATGTTATCTTTTAGGGTCTTGTGAGGTTGGGTTTTCGGTTGTCGAAGGCGATGGAATGAGCTGTGATGGAGGTGAGTTGGTAAAAACTCTCTTGCGTGGATGCTATAGCCTGTCGGCTTTTTTCTTGAACGTGATGGTGAGAATACTCACTTTCTTGAAAAGTTGTGATAACTTCTATGGAATAGACCGGCTATTCAGAACTTCTGAGTTTGGTTGTGTCTGCTTCTTCTCATGATCCAACTTTCTAGGCGACAGACCTGTCCATTTTGTAGTCGAAAGGCATCATACCGTCGACGATGTCCACTGCGTAACGCGCAGAGGTGAATAAAGAAACCGACATGGTGAGTTTTCTCGCGGTGGCCAGATTGTTGGGAGAATATCACCAACGGGCCGGACGTGCTTGATGGACGGCTTGAATCCCGTGTCGAAGACTCCTTGGTCAAAGGAGACCGAGAGTGGATGACGATGTTGGTGATCATTTGTCATTCGGAAGAGCCCAACTCGCTCATCATCCATGACACTGGGCGACGGAGAATATCATGGAGACTCAACGATAAAGAAGATTTCGGGTTGGTGACGACGTTGGTAATCTGGTAGTATATTCAGCTTCTGGATAACAACCAACTACCCGGGGCTTGGGATCATAACTACCCGCTTGTCGAAGGCTCGAAGTGCCCCTGGCTCAATGTCCCAGCAGGTGGAAGCTGTACACGCTTAAGCCATGGTCCCTGCTTCCCTCCAAAGCAGAAGAAAGAGATGGCCGCCCTGTTGGCACGTGGTTGTCGAATTCTAGGGCATCACCAACTTGCCGCTGACCTATGTGGGTAGATGAGGAGAAAGTCATAGACACTCTTTGATGAAAGGATGACAAGTTTTTAAGGACCGCACCAACTGCAAGATGATCATTCAAAAAGAAGGGATAAAGATGTGAATTACCCGTCAAGAGGACAAACATGTTGTTGAGGTCGACAGTGACATCTCTCAGGTTATTGCCACGAGGGATCCCAAAGGGCCTTAGAACCAGCAATGACGAGATCAAGTGTACAAACAGTTTGATACAGTGTCGAGAGTGCCTGCACGTCAACATCCTGACCACCACCCTGTAGACCGAGACGGGCCGTTGGTGATGGATCTCCTTAATACACTTCACGTAATGGTGTGTTGCACCACGGTCTGGGCGTTGGAAACATATGGGAAAGTATAGAACTGACGCGTTTCCAAGGGATCAAAAGGATGGAAGATGGAAGGATGGTAAGGATGGATGGGAGGTATGGTAGGGCCGGGCTGGGCTGGTGTGGCAGGGCAGGATGTTGAGTTCGTCCCTTGGATTCCGGGTTGCTGTTCTTACCTCGGTGAGGAAAGTAGCATGCAACAAGGGAGGAAAAGTGAAGAGGAAGGGACATGGACCGGCCTCAGCAAAACCCAAGATTAAAGACCCCCAAGGCCAAAGTCTACCTCTATCTACGCTACCCTCCATAATAAAGCAGATTCCTGTCCGCGCCAGGTGGATGAGATCACGTACCTCTTAAAAAAAAAAAAAAAAAAAGACAACACCAGTACCTCTACATACCACACCACCCTCTCTACTTGTAAAAGTGGGACGTTGGGGATATCTCCCCCCTTCTTCTCTTTCCCCCAAGCCCCAAATGAGCTTCTGGCGCGCTTGGTTAATGTTGTGCCAGCTGGCACCAAAAGAAGGGGAAAAGGGCAAGAAGGCCGAAAAGAAAAGAATGTGCGGCTGCTGGGTATAAGTTACCTACCTGGACTTGCGAGGGAAAGGGAATGGGACAAGCAAACCGGGTACTTGGTAGCGAATCATTCAGGTAATGGAGATGATGGATGCAGCGTGTACATACATCCTTCAATTCTTGGTCCGCCAACCGTTCCCGATGAGCCGATGAGCCGATAACCGGTAAACCGGTGAACCGGTGAGTTTGCCCAGGGCCAGGGAGGGAAAGGTGTGGGAGAAAGGTGTGGGAAGTGTGGGAGGGTTGGCAGGGGTTGACCAAGGTACACAAACATGGTCGAGACTCGAGGGGATGTTTGTCACTGTGCTTGGGTTGAACTTTTGGTATCTTTCCAATTTGTGGACATGGGTTTGAGGCGGATGGTTGGGCTGGCTGTGTAGGTAAGGTGTGAGGATGTGGAAGGCGATGGGAATTATTCCTTGTCTCTTGGCCCTTGGACATTTTCCAGTTGCCTAGGTTGGGGAGAGACGTCGATTATGAGCGTGCGAATGAGCACGGCCTGGCAGAGGGGCTCAGGAGGTAAATAGGGATCTGATGATTGTTAGCATGGTATAGTGGAATGGGCGAAGGTAATGAGGATAATGATTGGGGGGAGGATTGAGAACGTGCTAGGAGTTGAGAAAGACAAGTACCAGGTAGCCAGATGCTCATGCAGACACTCAAGTATTACAAACCTTCAGTAACCCCTTCGGCAAAAAGAACAACTCCTAGAAAACAATAGGGACTTAACAGTCATGACTACGAGTCATAACCTTAAAGGAAATGCTGATGTTGACGCTGAACAAACATTACGCCATAACACTTTTTGCCTTTTTACTCTTGCTCTTGCTCATGCTCTCTCAAGCTTCAACTTCTACAACAACAAAACTAACAAAGAACGAACATAAAAAAAAGCCCAAGTGGTATATCAAACTGAACGAGCTGCTTTCCTTCCCTTCCCTTTCCTTTCTTTCCTTCTAACACCAATCACACCAATCCGACATTTCTTGAAGAGAACCAACCAACCAGGCTAGACCACCGGGCACAACGAAACCCCCCGCCTGACAAGCCTTCACTCCTACGTCTTACTCTTCCTCCCTCACCACAAGCTCTTCCAGCCCGTCAATGATCTCATCTTCATCCTCCTCCTCCTTCTCCTCATCTTCCTCCTCAACACCATCGAGTCCACCCACTCCATCCACTAACCCCTGAGCATATTGACCCTGGCTGAGCTCAAGACTGCCGAGTACCTAACGCAGTCCAATCACACTCATCTCCAGCGTCCACACCCTGCGGATCCACACCTTCAGCTTCGTGCCAGGCTCGAGGCCTTCGACACCCTCGAGCTCGACGCCCTCCCACCAGCATCTGCGAGCGGGCTTCCGCCAGAAGAGCAGAAGCTTCTGGGCCATGCCAACGGCGTTGCTACCCATCTCGTTACCCTTAATGTCGGAGCGCAGGCGGGCGAGGGCGAGGGAGCAGATGACGGCCTTGTTGGGCTCGCCGGCACGGTGGCCCCAGCGGTCGTCGTGGTTGAAGCCGCTGTGAATCCAGTTAGTACTCTGTTGATAGGAAGGGAAGGCCCAAATGGCCGAAGCGAGGACCGAAACTTACCCAGCAGTCAACATCTCAATCAAATGCGCCTCCGTCGTGCCCGGCTCATCGCTCTTCTTCAGCCCGCTGAAAATGCCGTCCTGCTTAAGCAGCGCCCGAGCAGCCGCGCGCTTGATCTCCATCATCTCGGCCTGGCCAATGTCGGAGCGAGGGGGGATGGCGTAGAAGTCCAGGTCCTCACGCAGCACAATGATGCCGGCACGCTTAGAACCGTCATCACCTCTTGCGCCAGACGCCGGGTCGAGGGGTACTATGCCGTCACTGCCATCTTGGGGGTTGGAAGGGTCTACGGGGATGGACTGGGCTACTGTGCGGAAGAACTCCAGCATGTATTGTAGGGATGCTGGGTCGTACTGTTGACGAAATTAGCGATGAGCTTGGTAGAAAATTGATGAGCGCGCAAACTTACGTCAACTTGTACGGCATCTCCCTCTCCAAAGCCACCCATGTGTCCTTCGGGGAAGAGTCCATTGGGAAAGAGGGACAGGAGGACGAATTCGGGTAACGTTAGCAGCTCATCGCGTGATAGTGTAAACCGCGTTCCCCTGTTAAGTCAATCAGTAAATGTCCCCTATACCACATCTCTACGGGGAATTCTTACCGCAGATCCATAGTAATCGTCTCATCGGCGGCGACATCTATCCAACAAACCCACTGTTAACCTCTGCTTTATCCCAACATCACCCCCAATTGACCACCTTCATCCAAGCCCAACTCACCTCCAAGGGTATTAATAGGCGGTCCACCCTGCTGGACCTGAGTAATGATACTCGACGCTCCTCCCGCGGCAGCCATTAGATATGTGAAAGACTGGAGGGGACTGGATCCCTCCGAATATGCCGGTGGCGGCTCTGCTTCTTCCTCCTTACTGCGAGATGACTCGCCCTTGGTATCCTCCTTTTGAGAGAGCGCGCGCTTGGTTTCGTCCTGGAACTGGAATCCTGGGGACGATGTTGAAGGCGCGGTGGTGGCGACAAAAGCACTACTACTGCTTCCTACTCCTGACGGATGATGTACAGCAACGAATGGATCGGACGGCGCGTAAGCTGGGGCGGCAGATGGCGATGATGCGACTTCGTTTAATTCGTCTTGGTCGTCGACGACGTCGTTATTATCGAAATCGGTGACTGAAACGGCGGCGTACTTGCCGTCGAATGGCTCAAAGACGGATGATGAATTGGCAAGTTCGGGGTCCGCTAATGGACTGGCAAAGAGCGACGAGAAGGGCGGAGGTCGTCCGGCTGAAGAGGACTCGGACGCCGGGTATTGGGGTGGCGGAGAACGAGTGGCCGATGGTGGCTCAAGACCGGCGACAGCGGTGGTGGTAGTTGGGGTTTGACGGAAGTCGTTGACTTCTGCAGTGAAGCAGACAAGACCCGGCGGAAGTGTCTCGGGTATGGTGTTGTTGTCGTCGGACAGGTGGTTTAGGTGATGGTGATCCAGGGCCAGGTTGTCCAGGTTCAGGTCCAGGTCCAGGTCGGATAGCAATCCAGTAACCTCTTCTGCGCTACGCCGTTTGGGGAGAGAAAGGCGAGAGGCCCTGTGGTGATGTGGAGGGTGGTCGAAGATGGGCCCGGAGGACGAGCAGCTGGAATCTCGCGGCGCAGACAGGGTGACGACGGGGGTGGGTGTCGCAATTGGGAATTAATTCGGTCGTGATTTTGGATCTAATATAAGGGGCTAGGGACGTGATAAAGCTGGGGGAGCCGAAGAAACGTTAGCCAAGTTTCCATAGACCCAGTCGTCACAGTGTTCCTCAAGGTGGTGACAGCGACAGCGATGGAGTGTGTTTGCTTCCTTTCTTTCCACTTCCACCTTGAACCTGACCTGTTTCCATCCTGAGTCTTGACTTACCTCTAACGGCGCCTAGGACACACACAGTCAATTGATTGCATGGGATCAATGGTATTGGGTTACGCGATGGAGATGGCAATGGGGGGGACCCGGCGCGACTTGTTGAATTGGATGGATGAGTGATGTTGTTGGCGGACAATGGTCGGGGATTAGGATTAGGTGAAGGGCCAAGTAAGATTGGGGTTCCTCTTCGGGGAGAGTGGGATGCTATTACCGTGGCAGATATACCCAGCAAGTACCTGGGCGTAATTACCTGCGAGCCTCCACTGCCCAATCTGAGGTAGATCGCCTGGGCTAGGCTAGCTGGTCCAATCGTCTAATTAGATGCAGCCCTGGTCCTTTCCCTCGTCTGAGATGGTCCGGGCGGGAAAAGGTCCAGAAGAATAAAAAGGGTTCGAATGGTTCGTTCGTGAAAGGTTTCGCTTTCTGGCAAGAAATCGTTGTAATTTCGACAACTTGCAACTTGTAATGTGGATGTCTTGTCCTGAACAAGCAAACAAAGAAGAGATTCTCCCCGAAAATCAAGGAGCTTCAATCAAGGGACTTGTAACTCTGGTGTAACAGGCAGGAGGTCCGAGGTTGTCAAGGTAAAGTTGTAAAGAGTTGAAATACGAAGAAATAACGCGGAAAGAATCAAGAAGACGGGACGGCAAGACAAGACGGGAGACGACAGGCGAAACTTCCACTTCCAAGCACACTTGTCAAAGTTGACAGCACTGACGGAATTGACATTGACATTGACACAACACAAGAAGAAACCTTGGATCTTTCCGTCCAGTTGTTTGAGATCAATGGATGGATCAAGGATTCCCACTCTGCAACTTCCATTGCACCGCGATGGATCCCCCAGAAACCAATGCAACTGATGCAACACAACTGTATGGGGCACCCGACACATCCTCCACTGTGGCTCCCAAGTGCCTGAAAACTAGAGGAACCTGCGATGCGTTCAGCAGCGCACCAAAGGTCTTTTGGGGTAGAAACAAAGGTGTGTGTGATTGGTTGAACGAGATAACTAACGGTGAGACACCGTGGCTACGGACTAAATACTGCACCAAAAGGTCTGTGCGCGCGAGCGTACCTTCCAAACCACAGGAACTGAGCACAGGGCCAGGGGTACTGCTCCATGCTGTCCGCTGTCACGCTCTGAAATTACCGCTGAGGCGCTGGAATTGCCAATCACTGCTCGAGCTGCCAATGGTGTTAGCTGCCAAGCGAGCCAAGTGAGCCAAGCTTGCCTGCGATGCTCCAAGCAGCACAGTCCCTGCCTTCTCTCGCTTGTTCTGTAGCCGCCCGTCTACCGACCAATCACCAAGTCAACAGACCAACATCACGGTTGGGGCGGATTGTCACTGTCTCGTGCATATAGCAATTTGGGGAGCGCTATGCTGTTGGAAAGCTTCATGGGCTTTGGATACTGGTTGGGCAGTGATGGGATTCATGAGTTTTCGTTGCAAGCTGTTCATACAGTGTCTGTTAGTGACATATCGGAGGAAGTATAACCCTAACCCTGCCCCTGAGCACCTAGCCATCAGGGTACATAAAAACTATCAAGGTCCCCTTCCAAGACTTTCATCACTCATCATCATCATCACTATCCCCAAAAATGGCCTTAAAAACCTCATCCCCAGGCCTCTCCCCTTCCAACGCCTCATTCCTCGACGTATCAAGGACCACACCCGCAGGCTTCTGTGCCTCTCCTCCTCCTCTTTCCAAATCAGCCATGGCCGTGCTCCCTCCTCCTCCTCCGCCGCCAGTGCTCCCGAATTCCAATCCCAACAACTCCCTCTCGACAGCATCACCTCCTCCACCTCCTCCACCCTGATACCCATACGACTGAAACTGCGACCACAAGTCATCCTTCTTCTTCTCGCTAGTCGCATCGTAATTATCAGGCTGCACATGCGCCGGCGGCTTTACCCCGAAGCGCTTACACAACAGTCTCGTAGGATAGAAATCCGTAGTCGATCGGGTCATGGTACCAAACATGCCCAGCCTTGCCGCCTCTTCCGCTGGGTCTTCTGGTTTTGGCGGCGGCCTTGACACCACTTCCTTCGTATCTCCCGTAGTTGATGCCGTGGGCTTCGTAGCAGACGACGTAGTAAACCGACTAGCCATAAACCCCGTCATCGGCTTAAAGATCCGCGCACAATTGAAAAACTCATGAAACTCCCTCAACCACTCCTCATCCGTCAACTTCTTCGGCTTCGATGGCAATTGCGGTCTAAATCCCGCTTGGAACTCCAAGTAGCCTCTATACCGTGCGCGCTTCTCCTCGTCTTCAGAATAGGGCGCGCCACCGCCACTTCCGCGCGAGATGGCGGCTATGGCGGTTTCCTTGTCGAGCTTGGGAACGCGGTCGAGAAGTTCTTGCTGCTTTTCGGCTTCGCTGCGGGCGTAGGCGGCCGGGACTTCTCCGAGAGCTTGGGGCAGGTCGGAGCGGCCTGTGACGGCGGCGAGACGGTCGCGAGAGGCAGGGGAGATGAAGTCGAAGACGGATTTGCCGGGCAACTGCTTTTCCCCGAGGAGGGCGGCGCGGGCTTTGGGGTCAAGGGTCGAGGCTTTGGCTACGTCGGCTGTTGAGACGTAGTTTGCTGGGGACCCGCCGGATTCCGTTCTGGGTGTCCTGGATGATACCCACCCTGGAGGGATCTGGGGAGGTGGGTATTTCCCTTCGGAGTTGATTGCGGTTGTGAGGGCGTCGGGTTCTTTGCCGAAGACGAACCCGTCGAGGGGTAGGCGGCCGTCGTGGCATTTGCGGACTCCTAACCCTACTTTGCCTAATATTGATGATGCTGCTTTCTTGGTGATGAACTTCGGTTTTGCTTGTAACGTCGGGTTGGCCGCTATCGTAGCCTTCTTTTTCTTCTTGTCTCCGCCTATTACTCGGTTGTAGGATATTTTGGGGCCAACTTCGTATGGGTCTTCGTCGTCCGAGCCGGTGTCGTTCAGGACGCCTATCCCTATACCTCTTCGACCCTTGCTGGTTTCCTTCTTCCTGGCTCCGCCTATTGTGAGTTTTGGTCGTCCCAGTGAGCCGTAGTCGTCTTCGTCTTCGTCGTCAGTGTCGCCGAGATTGCTTTTCTTTGACCCCGACAGACCAATTGGCGTGAGTCTGCTCTCTCTCGCGTATCCCAAGCCCTTGCGATCTGTCTTCTTCACAACCGTAATCATGGGTACGTTTTCCGGCGCAAAGAGAAACGTCTCCCCTTGGGCGGTCGCATCGTTCTGTAGCTCGAGTCGCGCTTTCCTCCGCACCTTGGGGCCAATGCCTTGACCTTCCCTCCAGCCCATCTTCTTGAGTAGTTTCACACCCATAGTTTCACCCTGGGTACGAAAAAGACCCATAAGGCTGGTCGCTCGTGTGACATCGTTCGCGGTCGAGCCTAGCCCGGCGAAGGCGGCGTTGGTCTGGATTTTCTTGGCTTCTTCGGCGTCGGCAAGATCCTCCTCGTCCATGAAATCCTCCGGTCGTTGCTGGACAGCTTTTGGGGCATCTTTGTGACGGTTCGTGCGTGATGAGACGAATGTCGAGGGTGTCCATCCTTCTTTGGAGCCGACGGTGTTGAAGTAGCTAGTGGAGGTTATTGTTAGCAAAAAGGAGAGCGGTTTTCATGGAGACGAGCTTTACGTACCCTGCACTGAATCCTCCTGTGAATGCGCCGTGTAGTCTTTTCCTCCCTCTCTCGTCCCTCACCTCCTGCTTCCAGATCGGTACGTAGGAGCCATCGTCGCGAACTTCGGGGTCGCGCGGCGGAAGAGGTGTGCCGAAGAAAACGTAGGGTGATTGTTGAGCAGTAAGATCGGCTTCGAAAGTTGCGCGTGACCTCTTGTAGGACATGGAGAGGACGTGTGGTCGAAAGGGTGACAAAATCGTTTGTTGACAAATGTGGAATTCGAGGCTGAAGCTCGGCACAAGCTAGCTCTACAACGCACATGCAAGCTGGAAGGTGTGGGTGGTTCGTGATGGAACGCGACGGTCGCTAAATTTAGGGCGCTGTTCAGCCTTGCTCCGGGGCTTCTTGGCCAGCTGGCAGGGGCAGGCATGTCAGCGGTCAAAAGGGAAGGCGGTACCGGTTCTAGAACGGAGCGGGGTCATTCTGCCGCTGCCGATGCGGGGACGGCGCTCGACGACAGGGGCTGTCCCTGAGAAAGAGCCCTGAAACTTTGTGTGATTTTAGAAGGCCGTTGAGACCAGAAAGATGAAAGAGGCAAGACATTGTTCACTTCAAGTTGAAACTCATTGACGGTGGAAGCACTGCATCAGAAAGAATTGGAAAGCGTACGCCATCTTGAGCCGCAGAGTCACTTTCAATATCAGAGCCGTGGATCAGACCGTGGAACCTCTCCCGACGCGCTGGATCCGGGCGTCCGTCCGCTGGCGCCGAGAGCTTCAGACCGCAGAAAGTGCAGCATCTCGGCCCGCGGAATGTAGCCCAGTTGTTTGCTCGGCATCATGAAACATGCCGTAACGGTGAATTTCATTCTCTGCTCGACAAACACGGATGAAGATGACGAATACCTATCAAGCCTCACATTGGAGCCTCAACACAAAGCTGTCCGAAGACGACAAAAGACGGTTGGAAACCCCGCATGAGGTGATAACTGTAACCCAACAACCTGGAGGTGATCCAAGTTCCTGTCTTGGAAATATCGCTTTGATCCGCAGCATGATATCATTTCAGCGGGCAATATCCGGTACGCATTGTCGGTCGATCCTTGATATCTCGGTCTTTTTTCCACGCACTTTGTTTGATTATTGATATCCAGGAACTCCTTGTAACGTTTCAGGTCTTTCCGCGTGGATATCGCGAGATTCCAAAGGAGTGATTAAATGCTTTCAAATGTCTCCCGCACAGAAACGGCTGCCTCATGCTGTACAACACCGGCCTCCTCTGGTGATTGGGGTGATGGGAACAGCCAGAAGAAGAAAATTGCATAGTACCTACCATCCCGTCCCTTGTCGATTCAGCTCAAGATACAGCTTGGCCACCAAAGGGCGGGAAGGTACATGAGTTTTTATATTCTGGATAATCGATACCGATAAAGTTGCCTTGCACTCCAACACTCACCGCACCAATGCTGCCATTGGGTAAAGCTTCCCCGCAAGTCGTAGGCCTGAGGCACGGCCGCCATTTCCAAAGAGCGTGACGCGATATCCGATGTTGCAGTATCAAGGCTGCGGTGTGGCACAGAGAGCTTCCTTTTTCGAGATGTATCAGTCAAGAGAGAGGATCACAAATCTGACAGTTCCCGTCCGAGCTGAAGGAGGGCATGCCGGAGACAAGCATTATCTCCTGAATTGTTGGCACCAGTCTGAAGCTGCCCGTCTCTGAACCCCAGGCTTCTGGCCAGTCAGATCAGATCCAGGAGTTGCATCCTTCTCGAAGCTCGCCGGGCCTTTCCCGGGTGCTGTAGACGTGGCATTGGAGTCTGGGACCGGTCTTGGTCGAGAACGAATCAAGAGCTCCGCGGCGGAGGGCAGGTCGTCGAACTCCCCACCACGCCAACAGCGGATCCCGATCCAAGCTGATGAGACGAGGAGGAGACTCCGAGACAGGACATCTGCCATCCAGCATGGAATTGTTAAAGATGCTATGCTGAATGGTGAAAGAGACATCAATTGGTCTTGGACTGTTTAATTTTTAATCAAGGTAAAAAGGTATACTAAACTGTCTATAAGCATGGTTATATCAAGGTCCACATCCCGTGTCAAGATATCGGAATGGCTTCAGGGGCTTTTGAGGGGACATGTTGTTGGTGGAAGGGTGGATGCGGGCGCCGGCCAAGAAGGATGATGCATCACAAACGACAACTGTGCCCATTTGTGGGTTCAGGAATGCACGGCCCTCCTCAAGTGTCCTGGCCTTCCTTGTCCTTTTTCTCATCGTGACTGAAATTCACAAATGAGATGCCGGATTGCCTTGAAACGGTGGTTCTTGGTGGTCCCTTTTTGGTGGTGGTCCCCAAGAAATGGACATTGGGTCCAGGCCAGGAGAAAAACAAGACCATTCGAGGCAAAGGTCAGGACTAGGAGAAGGACGACATGGCAATATTCAACACGAGAGAATTGCAGTAAGAGTCCACTTTGAGACTCGAAATACATTGCTGTCGGTGATGACCTCGTCTGTCCGTTTACTGTGCCTCACCTTCAATGTCTCCGGAGTTCAAGTTGTGGATCGAGGTTGCCAGAGGCTGATGTTTAGCGTTCGGTATAGTGTCATCGATGGTGTTAAGCGCCGCGCTCCTATTCAAGGTAAGGGAACCTCATCATTCACCCCAGAAACTGGGAACTGACCTGACAAGTGAATCGTACCCGCCGGCCTGGTTCCTAGTATGTCTGGGATCATGTTGAATAATCACAGATCTTTGTTTTATATCGGCCTGATCTCTTTCTCAAAAGCGGTCGACCTGGCGGTGACGCCTTGTAGGCGGGCAGATATTCCCACATGTTAGCAGATGAGAGGCAGAAGTACCTTGAGCAAGAACACTTGTAGAGACGTAGACCCACTCCAAGTCCCTTGCCCATGGGCGCCCCGTCTCACTCCAAAACCCAACCACCAATTCTTTGTCAGTGGCCGACGCAGCGGGCCCATCTCCAAAGGCTTCCCCTTCACTGAGTGTGCTTGCATCCTCCTGTCTCCACTGCCTGCTTCCGCCATCCCGACTCGGCCAGAGACAACACAGGCAGACAAGCCACACGAGACCAGACAATTATCAACCCTCTCCGACCGTTTGACTCTTGTCAACAATCTCCAGACAACTTCTTACATTCCCCTCGCAGCTCGCTCACCCCGTCACAACTGAAGAGTTGCTGTCGGGAAACGCCGTCTCGAGGTTTGACACATCTGCCAACCTAAGGTTGAACCAACTCTAATTCAATCGAAGCACCCGACGGGCACCTCTCCTCGACTGACCCTCACGGCGACCAAAGCTCCCGTCTTGTTCTCCGCCGGACTGCGGACTGTACTTCCACTCCTCCTCCAACAATCTGCACCACTTGCTGCTTCATCTCAACTTGCAACACTGCCCTGCACAACCCGCACCCCAAAATCCTGGATCGTCGGCATCGGGCAGTACAACAGCATTTCGCTCCCTCGTTGCATTTTCACCTAGTACTCCCACTCTCCACTGCTTCTCTCCCGCAACCGAATTTGTGTCGGTGGATCGCTCGAGACCAGATTCCCCATTACGCCCATTTCGCTTTGTACCTGAGCCCTGGATTAGGTCCTGAATTAGGCTCCCGGGCCCGACTGTAATCTTGCGACTCGCACCACGAGGTCAGTCCGGACAATACCACGACATATCCGCCCTCCACCACCCTCGTAATCGACCAAGTCGTATCCAGGTAGTCATCTCTACACTCGCCTATAGTCAACCATTGGCTTCGCCGATTGAGATTCGACCAGAACACCCCAAGAACCCCCCCGACCCCCGTCCTCCCCCGGCTGCGACTAGGGATTAGGACTCCGACCGCCCTACCGCCAACCCGGCTCCATCACCCTGGGAAATCCCCTTTGCTACAGACCAAAAGAGTACCTCAGTACCACCACACGCGTCTCCACCCCCCATGGCGACGACACTCTCCTCTGGCGCCGCCGCGGAACTACCCATCCGGTCACAGTCTGTTCGGACTCGGCGTCCCCCAACCACATCACGACCAGAGCCACCACTGCCGCGGTCCGAATCAACCAGCAGAGCTGAAGCCTCGCGTCCCCACCGCCGGAGCAGTCAGCGATCTGCCTCAGGAGCAACCGCAGCAGCTACCACCACCACGGCCACATCGTCGAGACACCACCACCATCCTTCACAACAGCAGCAGCATCACCATCAGCAGCCCGACATGTCCGCTGCCGCTGCTGCTGCCGCTCCCCACGGCCACGCCAGCGCCGGAGACGACCATCGCAATGGCGCCGACGCCGGCACCTCGACACACCGCAGTGCCACTGGCACCACCAAGCAGCGATACCGTACCGTGATCCCCGCGCCATCCGGTAACTATGCCTTCATCAAGACAATTGGTCAGGGTAGCATGGGCAAGGTCAAGCTGGCGAAAAAGGAGGGCACCAATGAATTGGCAAGTCAACCCATCAAATGCGACATCCCGGTTGTTCCGTTTCTCTAGCTAACTCTTACCTTTCTTTCTCTCTGTTTAGGTCGCCTGCAAGATCATCGAAAGAGTATCGCCCGACGATGGCCGACAGTCGAGGGAAGAACGTGAAAAGGCCGATGCCGCTAGGGAAGACCGTAACGCCCGTGAGGCGGCTATCGTCAGCCTCCTGAACCATCAGTACATTTGCGGACTCCGCGACAATTTGCGAACAAGGTGGCATTGGTACATGCTTTTTGAATACGTTAATGGCGGCCAAATGCTGGACTACATCATTTCCCACGGTAAGCTCAAGGAGAAACAGGCTCGCAAGTTCGCCCGCCAAATAGCCAGTGCCGTCGACTATTGCCACCGCAACAGTATTGTGCATCGCGACTTGAAGATCGAGAACATCCTGATCAGCAAGACTGGTGACATCAAGATTATCGATTTCGGTCTCAGCAACCTTTTCTCCCCAGAGGAGGATAGGAAACTCAAGACATACTGCGGCAGTCTCTACTTTGCCGCTCCCGAGCTTTTGCAGGCAAGGCCATATACCGGTCCCGAGGTTGACGTATGGAGCTTCGGCGTTGTTCTGTTTGTGTTGGTGTGCGGCAAGGTTCCGTTTGACGACCAGTACATGCCCGCTCTCCACCAGAAAATCAAGAAGGGCGCAGTTGACTATCCCAACTGGCTTTCCTCGGGTATGCTCTTACACCGAATCCCTGGGTTCACTGAAAAACATGCTAACTTGGCTGTCTGCAGAATGCAAGCACCTCATCTCGCGCATGTTGGTGACCGACCCCAAACAGCGAGCCACCATGCATGAGGTCATGAACCATCCTTGGATGCTCAAGGGTTACAACGGACCCCCCGATAACTACCTTCCACGCCGCGAGCCCCTGACGCTTCCCCTCGACCCTGAGGTCATTTCGCAGATGACTGGTTTCAAGTTTGGCCCTCCCGAGTATATCACAGCAGAGTTGACCAAGCGCATCAAGTCGCCCAAGTACCAGGCCGCTGTTCGCCGCCTCGAGAAGGAGAGAGAACGACCGGAACCAGTCCCGAAAGATGCCGAGAAGAAGCGTGGCTTTGGTTTCGATTTTTACAAGAGAAGGAATTCTGTGACAAGCAAGGACACGCTGACTGCCACCAGTTCTGATGGTCTTCCCCTTGGCGATGATCCTCTCAACGCTTTTGACCCTCTTATTTCCATCTACTACCTCGTTCGCGAAAAGCTCGAGCGCGAACGCAACCACGTCCACGTTGACTTGCAACAACCATCCAAGGCACAGCAGCCACCTTCGTCCTCACAGACGCAGTTGCCAGTACCTCCTTCTCCCGCTGTCCGACCAAAGGAGAAGCACTCCCTCGCCGATATCGTACCACCACAACCCGTCCACAATGCCGAGCCACGGAGCCGACAAAGGACAAGGTCGCACAGTGAGGATCAGCCTAGGGAGCCCATCAAGAGTGGTCTACTCTCGCCCGACATGATCCCTGCCAAGAAGGAGAGCACGGCCGCCGGTATTCTCCGCAGACTTAGCACCCGTGACAGGCGAAAGGAGCCTCCAGCGACAGCTAACTCAACGGACGGCAAGCCGCCCATTCGGGGCTCCATGTCCATGCGCGCCAAGTCGCTCGGCCACGCTCGTAGGGAGTCTATCCAGATGCGACGAGCCAAGCGCGAGGCCGAGGCCGCTTCTCAGCAGGCTCAATCACAAACCACAGAGCCTCAAAGAAGCTACCAGAGCCATCACCACTCTGTCCGCGAAGAGACGGACGCTGAGTTGGTTGATAGCGACCCAAGAGGCGAGACCTCTGGCGGTTCCAACGAGAGGCTAGAGCCCGAAGATCCAGATTTGGCCAAGCCCGTGTTCCTCAAGGGCATCTTCAGCGTATCCACAACCTCGACAAGACCTCTCTCTGAAATACGGGCGGATATCAAGCGAGTGTTGCGGGTGCTTGGCGTGGACTTTACTGAGATCAAGGGTGGTTTCAGCTGTCTGCATACGCCCAGCATCAACCACGCTGAACGCCAACCGACGGTAATGACCGAAGGCGGCAACGATATTGAGTTCGAGATCTTGATCGTCAAGGTCCCGATTGTCAGTCTGCACGGTGTCCAGTTCAAGAGGCTCGCCGGAAACACTTGGCAGTACAAGGCCTTGGCGGAGAAGATTGTCCGGGAGCTGCGACTATGATGGACCGATTGGGTTGAAGTTTGTTGGATTGTACTGTAAGGTTGCTGACATGGGTTGATGACAGCATGGGAAGCAAGCGGTTGGTTGCGAGGGTGAGCAAAATGTGCTTTTGATGATTTGACAGTATGGGCGTTCTGCGTTGGGGAGTCACCTACGCTACCTGAACTTTCCCCCTAACTGTCTCGCTCAGTCGTGAGAAGAGGTCTTAGGTCTGAGACTGGACTTCTACTCTCTCGCAAAACTACAAGAAAGAAAAGGGACAGGTGTCACAAAGGGGAAAAAGGAAACAGGATTTTGTGTTTGCGGGTTGTTCTTATTTCATGTACTTGCGCGCGCAGCACTCTCGCTTACACTCTCACACACTCACACATATTCTGGACTGGTAATTGGTCTGGTCGGTCGGTCGTTTTTCTCACTCACGGTTGGGGTCGTCACTACTTACACACTCATGTCTGATTTCGTTTTTGCGAGTCCTTTTTTTGCGTGGCATGGCAGCAGCAGACGGAAGCAGTAAAGAGAGAGTGCGGTTTGCTTTTTCTTCGTCTTTTGGCTTTCCAGCAAGGAGGGAGGGGGTTATAACGGCTTTAACTTTTTTTATCTACAGACTAATAATTCTTTTTTAATTGCACCCATACCCATCAAGAGACAAGAGGGACACTGCACGGTACGCGAGCTGATGCAAGGTACTTTCACTGGTGGTTATGATTCTTGCTTCTTCTTTGTATATGTAGTAGGAATAAGGAGTAGTGAATTTGGAGTTCTTGAAGCAAGTGTCCGTCCTTGGGATCCAAGTGGTGAGGATGACACGGTGATACGAACCGCACGATAATAAGGTCAGTCATAGACTTCTTGGATACTTCAAGCTTGGATGATTTGTTCTCGGCCAACATCTTGATGACCTTCTACGCAGGCTTCGAAGTAGATACAGGTAGCAATTAACAACTACCTCAGGAACCTGCAATATCTCTCAGCAAAACCAGAGTGATGCCTTCACTCCCACATCCAAACCTCACATCATGCCTCGGGGTTACATCAACCCAAAGGCGGGGATCTCCAACTCACAGTGTCTGGACTTGATTGCTGTTTGTCACATCCCACCTTGGAAGGAAGGCAGCAGTTTGTATAGCGGAAGGCACACCCCGTACAATAGAAGGAAGCCATCACAACGATGGCTGACACAGAAGGAGCTCAGGATTGTTGAGGAATGAACGAAGCCGTTCTCAAGACTAAGCCGACTGCAGTGGATGATTGGGACTGCCTGGCTGGCCACGAGAGAAGGGGCATATAAACCCAAGTCCACCCTGGCTTTTGGTTTGTCTCGCTTCACTTTTCTTCTGGAGAATCAACTTGAAGCACTTTACCACGTCTTTGGGTTAACACATCTTTTGCTTACATATTTTGCTTACATCTTCGGTCATCATCGCGCCTTCTCCGGTCCAAGAATAGTCCGATCAGCCCGGCCGACTGGTTAACGTTAAGCTTCCCCTCCCGTCAGTTACCGGCCGAACGCTATCCCCGCACCGCGCCGTCAACAACGTCAAGATCGCTCTTTTCTTTTCTTGATATGCCCTGTCGGACTGATACCCATTCCTTCACTCGACTTACTCGTGACAACTGAGTCCTTTTATCTTCTTCATTCTGGCTTCCAAGTCTTGAGCTGGTGTCCATGTGACCAAAGTCGTCAGCCATCAGAACAACCTACCTGAACGAAAAACAACAAGCCAAGACAATCAACTCACCTCCAGTGAAGACACTCACCCCATCCGTCCGCAACAAACAACTTGCAACAAATATGGCCCCCCCAATCCCAGCCTCCGGCATCTGGGTCCCCACCATAACCCTCTTCAACCCCAAAGTCGACAAGGTCGACCTCAAGGCCCAAGCCCTCTACTTCCGCCATCTCTCCTCGCCAAAAATCGGTCTCGCGGGTTTTGTAGTCCTCGGCACCGAAGCCGAGACCTTCCTGCTCACTCGACAAGAACGTTACGACCTGCTCTACTGCGCCCGCACCGAGGTTCCTGACGGCTTCCCCATCATGGCGGGCGTGTCGGGCCACAGCATGAAGCAGGTGCGGGAGTACATTGACGATGCCGTTAAGGCCGGAGCGGATTACGTGCTTGTGCTACCACCGGGCTATTTTGGACCGAAAGGACCGCGGGGAGGGGAACAGATGGTGGAGGACTTTTTCGATGACATTGCGAAGTATTCACAGTTGCCGGTGTTGATATATAATGACCCGGGGGTGTGCAATGGGATTGATCTCAGCAGTGAGCAGATAATCAGGCTGGCGAAACGGCACAAGGGCAAGATTGTGGGGGCCAACTTGACGTGCGGGAGCGTGGGGAAGATTACGCGGTTGTGGAAGGAGTTCCCCTCTTGGAAAAAGGAGTTTGCGATTTTTGCGGGGCAGAGTGATTACTTGGTTGGCGGGTTGGCGGCGGGTTCGAGCGGGTGTATTGCGGCTTTTGCGAATGTGTTGCCTTGGGCGTTGGTGTGGCAATATAACGGTTATGTGAACGGGGAGGAGGAGAATATCAAGAAGGATAGGGAGGACGCGCTGCGGGTCAGTGGGATGCTGGCCAAGGTGGAGGAACTTCTTCAGGCTGATGGGATTGCCGCGGTCAAGTTTGCTGCTAGCTTGTATACGGGGTGGAGGGCAGGTGTGGTCAAGGGGCTTGGGAGCTATCCTTTGGCGAGGGACGGTTATAAGGGTACGGAGCTGTTTAAGCCGAGGAAGCCGTATCCGGAGATCAGCATACAGACAAAGAACAGGATTTGGCAGGCGGTTAACTGGGCGTTGGACTTGGAGAGGGATCCTAATGCGGATGATGATTTGTTGGAGAAAGAAAAGGCTGAGAGAATCCGAAATGAAGGCGCAAGAAGGGATTACTTGTAGAGATGCGTAAGAGACGGCAAGAGGATTGTACTGAATGAAAAAAGGGAGCGCGAAACCTTTGGTTTCAGCGGTCATCAGCGTACCAAGCTTTGGCAATCTGATGTAGCCAGCGGTTAATAACAGACGTAGAAGCAAATAACTTTTCCTATCCTTACCCGTATGTCGTATCTATAAACTTACCTTTGGCATACAATCACACAAGTGGCTCTATTTTTACATTAAACACGCCCATCCCACTGGCATCGCCCGTCTCTCTCTCTCCTCTTTTCTCCCCCCATCAAACCTCCACCTTACCACCTCCTCCCCAAATCAACCTCCCTCACAAGCCTCATCTTCTCATCATCCCCCTTCCCCACCCCCTCAGCACCCACAAACCCACCCACCGCCTCCCTCACAACCCCCTCCCAAAACCCGCCCACAACCCCCTTCAACTCCCCCGTCTGCTTAAAGTCCGGGAACGCATTAACCTCCAACAACCACGCCGTATTCCCCTCGCTATCAGCATCCACAAGGAAATCCAATCCATAAACCTCAAAAGCCTGTTCCATCGGCTGGAAATGAATCATCATCCCTCTGGCCGCAGCCTCAAAGAGCTCACCCGTGACTTCGCAAATCTGTTCCCATATGTTTTCCGCTTTTTCTTGCGGGAAATGGGTGGGGGAAAGGGAAGGAAGGTCCCAGAAGCGGTGAACAGAGTTTTCGGCTGCGTTGGGAGAGAGGTATGTTTGGAGGCAGGTGTTTGTTAGGTGGGCTGAGAGGTCCAACTCGGCGGGTTCGGAGTCGGGGTCGAAGGAGGAAGAAGTGGGAGCCGTGGGGGAGACATAGGAAGTGCCGGCGAATAAAGCGAGCATATCCTTGTAGACGTATACCTTCAACGCGCCGATGGCGAGGACGTAGACCCTGATGTGGAACTTGCGGTTTTGGAGCTCGGGAAGGAGGAGAGGGGGGTGGATGTAGGGTTGGCCGATGAAGTGGCGGAGGTGGGAGGTGTTGATGTTTGCGTTGTCGTTGTCGTTGTCGTTGTCGTTGTCGTCATTGGGTTGGGGATGGTCGCCGGCAGTTGAGTCGTCTTCGTCCTCCTCGTCTTCATCGTCGGATTCGACTTCCCAACCGTCGAAGATGGATTGGAGTTCCTCCATCGTGCTAAACAACCGAATCCCCTGTCCACGATCACTCATACTAGGCTTCAAAATCCACCATTCCACTTTCTCTTTCTTGTCTTCAGCAACAAGTTGGTCATTCCTCTCCAAACTAGCGCGTAAATCAAACGCCTCCACCAGCGAATCATCCAAAAACTCGGCGTAATCGACTTCAAACGCCTCCGCCCTTTTAACGTGCGTCTTGAGCGCGGAGGAAGGGTGCTTGGCGACCCAGTTCTCGACTGTGGAAGACAGGAAATGTTTGCGGATGAGGGCTTTGCGGATGATGTAGCTGTTGATCAGAGTGGTGGTGGGGTGGGACAGGGCGTGGTCGAAGTCGATTGTTTCGTAAGGGGTTATTTGGAGGATTTTGGCTTCGGAGGAGGAGGCGGAGGGGGGGACTAAAGAGGAGAGGTGGATTTCGAGGTCGTCTTTGTTTTCGGGGGTGAAAGGGGAGGGGAGGAGGGTGTATGACGAAGAGGGGAGGAGCTTCTCGATGGCGGAGAGGATGAGGGGTTGGACGTAGTTGTCTTGGTAGTCGATTAGGGCGTAGAGGTGGTCTTTGGTGGTGATGGTGTTGGATTCCCGGATGGCGAGGGTGGTCGACTCGGTCTTAGTAGCTGAGGGAGTCTTAAGAGGAGGCCTGTATCCAAGCTTGTTAGGATCGTGACTGCTAGTAAGAAAGAAGCACACAATCTCATAGTGACAGTAGTGAGCCAGATCAAGAACCTTCTTGTCTATTTCACCTTTCTATGCTCTATCTGATTAGATAGTAGGTAGTAATTCATTAACTCTTGATCATCAACCGTGCCGTCGTTGCCGTCGTCTGTCGTTTCCATGTCTCATATAACCAACTGTTGTCGTTCTTCTCACAAAGCACTCCCTTCTGAGCACACCAAGACCAACGCGAAGCCAACGCAAAACCAAGCACACAAACTTACAGCTGCAACTCTTTGCCATGCAAATTCTCGGCCGTATTCCAGAAGTTGGCCTTGAGCGGGGTGACACTGTAGCAACCCTCGTTAGCAATCTCCAACACAACACCATCACCAAAACCATAAACATACCTGGTATGCCCCTCCTTAACCGCCCACCCATCATTCCCCGGCGGCGCCTCCTCCACACTCTTATAAACATCCGTAAACCTCGGACTCCACTTAAAGTGCTTATGGGTATGCAGTCCCCCCTTCCCATCCCTCTTACCCACGCCGCCATCAGTCTCGGCACCGGCCTCCCCACCACCACCCTCTCTAATCCGTTCCTCATCCTCCTCCTCACCATCCACCGACCCTTCCACCTCCTCAAAACAGGATCCCGCCCCCCAATAATTCTGCAACATGGGCGTATACAACACCTTCCCCTCTTCTAGTTTTTCCAACAACGGGACATTAACGCTATACAAATCCACGCTTCCATCACTAGGCCACTGCCTCCACAGTGCCTCAATCACGCGCACCGATTGCCGAGAAGCCTTGGCGATGATAGCCGGGTCGTGGTTACGGTTGAAGAAGGCGTAAGACAGCGCAATAGCGCGACGCTTGCACATGGCCGCTTCCAGCGCGCCGCCCAGGGTGCCGGACGAGAGGGCGAATACCGCCGTGGTGTTGCGCCCGTAGTTGGGACCGGACACTACGAGGTCGATGGGGCCGCGGTCTTGGAAGAAGTGGTAGAGTCCGATTTGCACGCACGAGGCGGGCGTGCCGTCGACGAGGATCCATTCTTCGGTTCCGGGGACGGTGGAGGGGCGGGGGTGGGTGGAGCCGTGGTCGGTTACGTTGACGGTTTTCTCGGTCTCGGTCTTGTCCGGGGAGTTGTTGGAGGAAGGGACGAGAGCGGTGGTCAGGCCGGCGGCCGGGGAGGACGAGGGGGGAGGGCGGTAGTAGAGGGGCTTGACGGTTTGTCCGATCATGTGGGCTTTGCCGATCCAGGAGCGTTGGGTGTGCGGCAGGCAGACGGAGACCATGTGCCCTGCGGCTTGCAGGTCGCGGACGAGGGAGTGGACGTAGGGGGACGAGTGGGCGGAGGGAGGCCCGTCGTCGTTGACTATGAGGATGTGCATGTTGGGCTGGTTGTCCTCTGGTGTGAGTGGTAGAGATTAAAGTAGAGAAGGTGTTGTTGTTGTGTAGTCGGGATCCTTGAGAGACCCTGGGAAAACTTTTCAGGGGCCAGTCCAGGAACCGAGGGACAATCCGACTTGTTGAATTGGAGAAAGAAATCGAGTTGCGGTTGGTCCCGCCTCAGCCTTGACGTTTTGACGTTTTGCTGGGCCCCATGATGCGATTGCGGGGGTGGGGCATCAAAACAAGCTGAAGAGTGGAGCTGGAGCGGCCCTCGATGGATTTGGGTTCACGGGGTGATGATCGGATAAACAAAAACAATCACGGGGGAGCCAAGAACCAAAGTTTGTGCATTTCTGACTAACCTTGACTAAGAATTACTGCTTTGTGAAAGGAGTGAAAGGAACTGACAAAGAGTTTGCCATAGACTATAGGACTGTTTAACCATACATTGATGCATGTTCAAGTGTCGTGGATGGGGATGCATAACTGTGCTATCAAATTGGCTTGTCCAGCAGTGTCTCGACGTCTCCTACAAAGTTGAGAGTCGTCTTTGCAAACTGCGTCGTCAGTTTCCAGATCAGGCCGAAGCCCAGAGTTGGAGGTCTGCAGTTGCGTTTGGCTGCAAGTACGTGATTGTTGCCCTGGCGTTGCCGGACTGACCTGGTGACCCGAGTGTAACGAAATAACATGACATAGATTGCAGTCCAAGCAGCCTTCAAATATTTAGTATAGACAAGAAGACGGGAATTCCAGATCCATTGCGCCAGTTATGTATCCTTATGTTTGTGTGTGTGTTGTCATTCAATTCATCATACAAGAGAAAGATCAAGTTCCGAAACCCAAACCCAAACCAAAGTGCCTCCATGTCTATACCTCCGAGCCATCCAGCCATTAACCAAGCCGAAATACCCAACCAAGCCGTATCCAGACATATGAACATCCGTGTTCTTTGATCCTACCACATCAACCACCACCACAATCGACATGCGTATACACCCTATGATGCTTCCATGTACACCCCTTATGCCATACCCGACACCCATGCAATTTCGATGCACATACTCCCCAATCCCCGCCCCTCTATCCCACCTCATTCAAGACAAATCATTTCAAAACAATCAAATCGTCATCATCATCCTCACTCAACACCACCTGCCTCCTGTTCTTCTGCGCCGCACTCAACAAGAACCCCTTCTCACCGAGACTATCCCTCCCCGCCTCTCTGATCCCCTTGTCCGTCACGAACCGCGTCTTTTTCCTCACCGGCGGATGGGAGTCTTGCGAGTTCCCGTCAGCAGCAGCAGCAGCTTGTGCGGCGGCGGCTGCTCTAGCGGCCGCCAGTCTAGCGGAGGCTGAAGCGCCGAGCAGGCGTGAGGAGGATAAGGAGGAGGAGTGGGAAGTGGTGGGACCGGTGGTTGTAGTGCCGGAGGAGTTAGGGGCAGCGGAGAAGCGGACGGCGGGCGAGGGGCGGTTGGGGAGGTTGGTCTGGGTGTTGGAGGAGTTGGTGAAGTTGAAGTCTCTGGAGGAGGTGGAGAGACGGTTGATGGCGGGGGTGAGGCCGGTTGAGGTGGTGGTGGTGGTGGTGGTGGAGGATTTGGCGAGGGCGGGGGTGGAGTCCCGCATGCTGGAGGTGCTGGCGCGGTGGGAGAGGTTGAGCTTTTCGCCTTCTTTCATTCTCGAAAGCTTGTCGCGCAGGCCGGAGCCCCAGCCTAAGGAGGGGGCTTTCGTGTTGCTGGTGTAGTTGGAGGGGGTGATGGTTGCGCTGCTGGTGGAGTTGGACTTGCTGAAGCTGTTTTCGCTTGAGAGGGCCGACTCGGGACGTTTGCGCTTTATTGGGCCGAGGTCGATCTTGGGCTGTTCTTCGCCCTTTTTGCGGAGTAGGCCGAGGGCTTGGAGGTCGTATCGGGGCCTGCCACCGAAGCCAAGCGGATCGTTGATGCTGTTGCTTTGGCTGTGGCCGGACAAAGAGGACATGGGTGTTGAGACTGCAGCTGATGAGAAGGAGGCAGAGCCTGACATGGGTACTGAGGTGGTGGAGGAGAAGCTTGCGCGAAGACCACCAGCGGCTCGACTCATGTACTCTCTACCAGCACCACCGCCCACTTCACCCAATTTTCTTGCAATCTCAGCTTCCTTTTCCTTTCTCGCCAAACTTCTCTTGATAGCTTCCTTCTTCTCAGCCTGATCAGCCATGCCACCGCCATCAATGAGCTCTGCGGCAGTACGGTTCATGAAGAAGTGACTACCGGTCGATCGGTCATATTGACCCCTAAGTCGTAATTCCTCCTCTTTTCTCTTAGCATCTTCGCTAAAGCCGTACACTTCCCTAGAGTTTTTCTTGCTCCCAAGCCCAAATGAGTTGTTTAGTTCGAATCTTCCCTCTCTCGACTTGCGCACCGCTTCATTGGTGTGGAACTCGCAGTACTCTGTACGGCGGAGGTTGACCCAACTCTTGCAAAGCATCCCATCCTTCTTGACACTCTTGCAATAACCTAGGTCGCGCGCATTGCCGATCTCCAGGATGGTGTCCTCATCGCTGTTGATCACCAGCGAGAACCGGCCCGTGTCTTGCTGCCCCTGTTTTGGCGCCATGATGGTCGGATTGAGGATAGCGAGGATGGTACCAGGTGTGAGCTTCCAGAAGCGGTCGAATCCGGAGTTAAAGAGAAACAGTTCCACTTCATACTGAAGATCACTGAGGGTAATGACCATGTACTTGCCGCGCTCTTGCAAGGGCTTGCCATCACTCCGATGACTGCGCGGCTCGGACTTGGTTGCGACGATGGCGAAGACGACTACATCGGATTCGACATCGGGGAGGGACCAGTCAGGCGCCTTGACTTGCCTCAGAAGATCCTTCAAACCATAAGTCTTCTTTCCTGTGATAGCGCGGGTGACCACATTATGGGGGAGAATGCGCTTAGACAGGCGAAGACCTGAATACGGTTCAAAGCCAGGTTCGTTGTCCGAGTTGACTTGCGTTGAGCTTGGTTGTGTAAACGATGATGATGCGCTCATGGTCGGTCGACCACGCGCTCCAGCGGTTGATGAAGATTTTCCTGTTGCCGATAGAATCTCGTCCCGGGAATATTCCGGAGCCTTGTATGGAACTTCGGGAACGTCCACCGCTTTTGTTTTGTACTCCTCCATCTCTTCCCTGCCAATACTGAAGGCATTACTCCTGATCTTCTGTATCCTCTGTGCTCTGTCCCTGCGCTCCTGCTCTTCGTTTCTGGCGGATGCTAGCCGCTCGTTGAAACTCATGGGACGTCTTTCTTCTGCCTGCGAGAAGGAGTTCGCCCGCCCGTCGAAGCTTACAGGACGACGGGAACTGAGTTGATCTTCGCTAAAGGATGCCGTCATGGACCGCCGCAAGTAGCCTGACTGTTGGGAGTTTAGATTCTGGGAGGGACGTTCGCTTTCGACTTTTCGTAACGAGGGCGCCCTTTTCAGTGACATATCGGCCGCTTTCCGTCCCTTGTCGATTCCCAACATGACCCTCTGGGGGGATTGAGGTGGCTGAGGAGCGGATTCACTACGACCCCTCCTGACCGGAGAAGCGGGAACCTGAACGGGTTTTGTCTGCTGTTCCATCCTGTCTCTTGCCGCAACTAACCTTGACTGAATGGGAAGTCCGGCCGGGGGTTGCATCGAGTTGTTGTTCGCCGAAGCGCTTTCTGGTCGGCCTCCATTCGATCGTGCGTCCATCGACGAGTTTGCCCTTTTTTGCGCCTTTGCATTTTGTATCTTTTTCAACTTCATGCGCGCCTGGATTTCCTGCAGCTTCAGCTGTACCATCTCCTCGTCCTCGTCTTCGTCCTCCAAGTCGTCCACGTCGATCATTACGGCGTCCTCGTTGTCGGTGTAGCGCGCAGCTAGCGCGGGGTTCGATCTGGACATTCTGAGTCTGGACGGCGACGGGGTTGGCGACGTTTGCATTTCACGGAAGCGCTGGCGGCCTCGCGGGGTACTGATGAGAGCTTCGTGAGGGGACCGGGGTGGCCAATGTGTCGCCATGACCTTTTGTTGCGTTCCAACACTAGTAACCCGAACCCAGAGTGCTATCCCCCGGGAATGTGATGTGAAGTATCGACGGGGTGATGGGGTCGTCTCCGCCCAAGGTTATCGAGCAGCACAAAGCGACTCGACTGGACTGGTGGCCCAGGGCAGAACCGGAACCCAGGGAGACGGGCACGGGATAGAAATTGGATTATTGACCGGGCGGCGGCGGGGAGGTGTGTGTGCAGCTGGTTCAGTTCAGGATCGATGTTGCAGGTTCCAGGTTTATGCAAGGATGGGACGAGACCTGAAGGCTATGGCTATTTGGGCGGCCAATTAGTGTGCGACAAGGACGACATTTACGGACA
Source organism: Neurospora terricola FGSC 1889 (assembly GCA_009805285.1). Classification (NCBI taxonomy): domain Eukaryota; kingdom Fungi; phylum Ascomycota; class Sordariomycetes; order Sordariales; family Sordariaceae; genus Neurospora; species Neurospora terricola. Next base: position 10,525 of record RANZ01000240.1, on the reverse strand, counting down.
TTGGTCGCCAAAGGGAAGGACTGCAGGCTGGATGGTGTTATGCAGGGAGGCGCCCGAGGGTGAGACGGTGCAGTGGTCGTCGGTGGAAGCGGAAGATGATGGACGGGAAGAGTTCGGGAATCGTGGTTGTTCGTAAAAAGTGTTTAGGTAGGTTTGTTGGCCCAGTGGAACTCGAGAAATCCAGGCAAATCTAAAAAGTCATGGTGTAATAACCACACAGTCAGTCGTGGCGGCCAAGATGAGGTGCAAACAACATTGAACACAGCTCTCTATCTTATCGACAACTGAGGTGCCCGCAACCCGCAAGGCTCCATTCAGGCCTTTTTGAGTCTTTCAGAATCTTCCAGGCTTGGGCACACTTACAGATAATAGGGACTGTCAAGTCAGGCAGCGTTGCTGTGGTAATGGAAGAAAAGAGAAAAGCGAAAATATTTTTACCAATGAGTGATGAACAGAAAGTGGATGTTTCACGATAAGCCACAAATTAACGGACAACGAAAAAAGATTGAAATCGTGAAATCGGCGGCCGGATGCGATCGGTATCGAGGCGGTATGATGGATGGTATCAAGGCTGGTCGGTCGGCTTTAGCTTGGAAAGTGACAAGTGCAGGGCAAGTGCAAGACTGGATCGAAAGCCAAAACTGGAATGGTGATGTTTGGGTGCAGATGCTGTTTCGGTGACAAGAGTGACGGCAGAGAGAGAGTGAGACAGTGGCATTGGCAGCCATCAACAGCGGGCGCGAGTGCGTGGACGGGACAACGACAGCGGGGGAATTCAAGGTCGAGAAGTCGTCTAGGGTCCCGCTCACACGAAAAAGGTCCCGCTCCTGCTGAGGGACCAGTGGGAAACTCCGAAAGGGCACACTGCTGGTTGGCCAGTCATCAGAAAGTGGAGTTCAGTCTCCAAGACAACGCGATCTCGCAAAGCGCAAACGGCAAAAGTTGGGGAAGCGTGCAAGTGGGTCATTGAACCAAAGAGGGTGGGGCGCGCTATGAAATCGCGGTCAGTCGCGTCGGTCTCCAGTGAAAGTCGCGATTGATGGTCAGGGGTCTGCCGCTCACTGTGGAGAGCTGGGTCAAGCGAGGCCGTCTCCATCCATCCATTGGAGTTCGGACTTTTGGGACCCTGGCGATATCACACATTGCGACTCTTAAAACAACAAACAAAGACACGAGCATAACGTCTAATTTCGGACAGAAGGGTGTGAACAACTTCAATTCGGCAGTCACACAGAACATAGCCATGCCACGGACAACACGATCGAAAGCCGCCGCAACGGCCAGCGCAGAACCCAAGGACACTTCAAAGACAAAGTCAACCTCCACCAAGAGCAGCAACAGCTCAATCTACACCCTCGCCCCAGAACTCGAATCCCCTCCCAGCATCTTCATCCTCCCCAAGTCCGCCACACCCCAATCCCGCATCGTCACCCTCCAAAACCCGCGCTATGCCAAACCAACACGCTACCTCGTCTGCCCCGATTCCGGTTTCTACGAGTTCACCAAGATGGCCGCCCCCCAGCAGAAATCCCCACGCAGCTGGCTAATCGACAGCGCCACCCTCGAAGACGGCACTTCCCTCACCCCCGCCCAAACCACAAAGGACCCCGAGCTCTACGTGGCCACCCCGATCGACCCCCTCTTCCTCGTCCTGCCCGCCCTAGCAGCCAAGATCACAGACAAGAAGCAGCAGCGCATGTTTCTCTCGAGCGACGACCACTTTGACGCCGTATCGGAGCAGGACAGTGAGGGGAAGAGGAAGAACCACCTCCTGGAAGTGCTCAAATGGCCTCAAGCGCGAAAACTGCTTGAGGCGCGCATGGCGAGCGTTTGCGACACCGTGGAGGCGGGTGATGAGACGATGTTCCGGTTGAACGAGAGTAAACTCGTAGAGGAGCTGTTGGCGAAAGCCAAGCGCATGAGCGAGGGCGGTTTACCGAAGAGTATGGAGGAGAAGTTTGTTGCTAAGGCGTTGGAGGCGCCGATTGTGGGGATTAGGACGGTGACGAGGTTGGATACTACTGTGACCACTACCGCCAGCACTGAGTCGCTAGAAGAGGAGGAGACGACGGAAACAACGACGACCACGACCTCCCTCTCCGAAGCCACCACCGCCGTTGCAACTCCAACCGCCGGAGCCGGAGCCGAAGTCGTCGCCTCCCTCCTCCCCACCCCCGAAGTTTTGAGTCTTCAACGTCTCCGGGTATCCCTTAACTTCCTCACCTCATCTTACCTGCCTCCCTCCCTCTCATCGCACCTCAAATTTTCCCTCTCCAGTCCCTCCTCAGTGGACTTCACCCCCCTAGAGTCCTACCTGACGCAATTAACCAAGCTCCGCCAAGAAGCGGTAGCGTCGCGGTCGCATAGCGATTTCTCTCGGAAGCGGATAGCCGGAGACGAGGAGGAGGCGTTTGAGAGGGCGGAGAAAAGACGCAAAAAGGAAGAAGAAGAAAAGGTGAAGAAGGTGGGTGTGAGTAGGGGGGTGAAGGAGTTGGCCAAGGTTAATACGAGGGGGATGATGAAGTTGACTAGTTTTTTTCAGAAGAAGACGTGAAGTTGGTGGGGATTGGGGTTTTGGGGATGGGGGATGAAAGGTTATGGGTATGTAAAAGGGAAATGGGAATGATATGTATGGGAAGGTCATAAAATGGCGTTTTGAAGGTTTGCAAGGTTTGGTTTGGGTATCTGTACATATTGGGTATATGGGTTTCTAAAAAGACATGGCTTCTCCGTTGCGGAGGTACAGCATTCCATCATATCTTCATCTCGTCATGGTCATGATCATGATCATAAGCATGCCCAGCACACTTTTCATCCCTCCCTTTCCATTGTTCAACGCGCACCAACCCTCGTCGAACTCCCACCCCTCGCCCCTCTCGTCGTCGTCGTACTCCCACCCCTCGCGCCCCTGGTCGTCGTCCCTCCTCTCCCCCCTCTCACACTCGGTATCCCCGACGCTCCCGCCCCCGTCCCAGCCGGTCGATAAGCCAATCCACTCCTAGTAGTCATGCCCGCTCTTCCAGCCGCCGTACCCGCCGTACCCGCCGTACCCGTCCCCGTCCTCCCAGTCCCAACCAAACTTCCCACCCCCGACCCGGACCTACCCCCCCTCGCACCCCCCGCCGCACTAGTCGCACTTCTCGTAACTCCAATCCCATACCTCGAACTCGCCATACCAACAGATCTACTCCTCGGCCTCCCCCTGCCTACCCCTGTATTACTCACACTACTCGCCAAGCGTCTCCGTTCCGCTTCTTCTTCTGCTTTCCGGCGCGCTTCCTCGCGCTTGCGCTCAGCCTCAGCGGCTTTCCGTTCGGCTTCGCGCTGTCGCTCCAGAGCTTCGGCTTCGATCTCGATTAAGTCGGCAGTGGCGCCCTTCCAGGAGGGGTTGAGCAGGAGGCGCTGGTTATGCTCGGTTTGGGAGAGGATGCGGGTCCAGGTTGTGAGGAGGTGGGAGGCGGAGTGGATTGTGCGGTTTACGGTCTGAAGGGGAGGTGGATGTTAGCTTGGGTTGGGTTAAGTTGGGAGGGGAGGTTGGAATAAGGTTGAGGCTAGGGGAGGTGTAGTTAAGGTTTGGACGGATGATCGACCCGTGAACCCAACCTGTGAAAGTAAACAGACGGAGGGGTATCGGAGGAAAGAAGCCGAACTTACACCCATATTCCCCTTTGCGCGCTCCAATGTACCGATGACGCCTTCGATTACTTGGTTGATCTTGCGCACTCCTTCCAGCTCGCGCTGTAGGGCGGCTTCGCGACTCTCGATGGTGGTGTTGTCGATGCCGAATGAGCGACTACTGCTCTGATTGGTGGGGTCCTTGGCTGCTGTGGCGGCGGCTGCTGCTGCTGCGCTCGAAGCGACGGGAGTTTTCTGTTGTTGTTGCGCTTGCGACGGGGGATGCGCGCGGGAGGTGGGAGGATGAGTGGGCGATGCGAAAAGGGAGGAACCCTCCTCGTCGGAGATTTCCATTCGGTCGTCTGACATTTGTGCTTTTGGCGGTGCTTCGTCGGCGGCGTCGTTGTCGACAAGGTGGTTGACGATCTGGGGTATGGTAGTGTAGAGAGCTAAGGTAGCTCTTGACTTGACTGGAAGCTCTCGAACTGTGCTGGACTGCCCGCTGGTTGATGGTGCACGGATGCCGATGCACGCAATTGGAATGACGTTGATCAAATTGCGAGCTGTGCCCAACAAGGCCAGGCGTCAAATCGGCCTGCAACCACGGGATTGGACAGTGACAGGCAGGACGGGGTCAAAGTGGACTTTTCCGCAAGGGACGGTGGACACTTTTCGGCAAGGGCAACAGCGTCCACAGCATCCAAGGGCAAGGGAGCAAAAGACGCGTCTCAGGTGAACAAAGACTTTACGCGTCTTAGCGCGTTGGGGCTCTGTCAATCAAGACTGCAATCAAGATCCAGCCAATGGAAAAACAGGAATGCGGACTCTGCCCCTGGTTGCCAACGACGACGGAAACGGGGAAGCAGAACAGGACAGACAGGGTGTGACGGCAGTGTTCAGAGAGGCATGGTCCGTGCACTTGGGTGTGATTCTGGCATGCTCTCAGATCAATCAGGCGCAGACCGCCCCCCCCCAGCCCCTTCTTTGGTTTGCACTCTGGCATTCTTTCCCCCAAACAACATTCGCATCATCGGCTTTGCTTCCCACGCTCACTCCTAACCCCAGACAAGACAAGACGTGACCACCCACATTTCGCATCCCATCGCATCTTCATCACTCAGCCTCTTTATTGTTGCATCCACACAGAAGTGGAATCGTCAACTGTTTTCATCAACCTATACTGCAACTACACTATACTCATCTATTGTATTGTTCAATTACCTACTACTACTGGCTTCGATTGGGTACTGCTGCTGCGCGATTTGTGTGGAGGAGGAAAGAAACTGGGCACAAGTTCTTGTTGTTTTCGCACGTTCCAGGTTTCACGGTTGGACTTTCAGTCAGGATCTCCGCATAGCCGGACTACCACCACCACCACATCAACCCCGACCCCGACGACGACGACGACGACATCTTGACAACATCGCACAACCTTTGGAGTGTGCACTTGGAGTCGCAACACATTCATCGCATCAACTTGCGCCGACCTTGCATCGACAACATCGGGCCGTTGAAGCGCGCACATCCCACTGCATTCACCAATTGACGCGCCTTCCATTGTCGTCGCCAAGTTCAGGATCGATTGCGCGGGCGGGTCTTTCATCCCATCCCACTCCTTCCTTCATCGCATCCTTTTAGGCCTTTGTCGCCTGTAGCGATCGTCTCATTGGTCGCACACTTTTTGTTTGGATAACAATTGTCCGATATACTGTCAGCCTTGTTTGTATACGGTATTTCACATACGAAGAAAATGATGGAGGTACTTCGCAGTCACGGGGCCGTGACTCCCTCCGGCCCGCACTCTCCCTCCGACATCCACACCCCGCCCGCACCGCTTCACGGATTTGAGGATCACTGGGAGCCCTACACCCCGCGCAAGTCCGCACGCATTTCTCAACGCACACAGGCCCAAGCCTCATCCTCAACCCGCAGCCGCGCCCGCACCCCTTCACCTCAACCAACTCCCAGACGTCACATCTCATCTGCTGCCCCTGCCGACAAACAACAACCTTCACCCCACCACAAATCTACAGGTTCGCCAAAGTCAACAAAACGTCAACCTCATCACCGTCATCACCAACCTCATCAGGCTGAAGCTGCTGAACCTTCATCGTCAGCCATGGTCACCCCAACCTTCACGCCCGTTAAGAAGCGCGCGGTTAACCCCGCCCTGGATTCAGTTCATCGCGCTTCAAGAACTCTGGAGGGCTCCGTTCACGCCCCCGGCGGTCGCTCGACTGGAGCTGGCAGTCTCATCACCCCCGCCAAGACTCCCATCAAGCCGCCAACGGAGCGCAGCAAGTCCCAACTGAAGGGAGTCACAAAGACTCTTTTCAGCAGAAAGGTTGACGAGAATGAGCCCATGCCCAGTCCTAAGAAGGCGCGCGCTAAGAAGCAGAGCACCTTCGCGGTTCACTCTGATGAGGAAATTAGTATTTTCACCGACTCACATGAGCGCGTCCCCGTGGTGGATGACAGCATTGACAACCCCTTCTACGGCACCAAGACAACAACAACTACTACCACTACTACTGAGCGCACCACCACCCGCCGAAGCACCCGGAATCTGGTTAGCATTCCTGGTGAGGGCGTGGTGAGTTTGGAGGAGGCAGTTGGCCGCAAGGACGGCATGTTGATTATGTTGTGAGTGAAATCTGAGAAACCCCTGAAATTTCGAGCATGTTTACTGACTACCTCACAGTCGCGGCAAAAAGCAGTTCCGCAAGTTCGCTGAAGTTGAAGAGGAGGTGGTGGAGGCCGATGACGAATTTGAGAGTGCTGTTGCCTCTCCCTTGAGACGTCCTCTCACCCGCTCCTCCATCAAGCCCCGTCTGCTGTTCCCACCCAAGCCCAAAGAGGCCAAGGTACCTGACTCAGACGAAGAGGCTCCCACCGACATTGAGGATCACGTCTTGGAGAGCCTGAAGGCCGAGGAGAACAAGGAACAGGAGGAGGTGAAGGAGGAGGTCATCGAGACTGAGAAGCCAGTCGAAGAGGCCAAAGAAGAGCCCCTCGCTGCCCCTGAGCTCCAAACAGAAGACAAGGACAGAGCAGGCACACCCGAGACAACACCGTTAGCGCCAGCTTCACCGCCAGCCACAGCACGCACCACACGAGCCGGTAGCAAGAAGGCCGCAGAAGACACACCCAAGAAGGCCAAACCCAAGGGAAGGAAGAGTCCATTCGACGCCTTCCGTCGAACCAAGGCCGGTGCATCCTCTAGTGCTGGTACAAAGAGAGCCAGCGAGACACCATCGGTCGGAGCCGGTCCAGCTAAGCGAACTAGGACTTGATCACGCTCTGGCATATGGTACACAACTTAATGGGTGGTGCTCTTCCACTTTTCCTTTCAAAGGTTTTCGACGGCGCCGGCGGACGGCATCTCCATACACTGGCTTGACTTCGACATCTCAATATTATTGCTTTTGACGGGACACTCAGCAACGGGGTTTGGAGGCGTTGGGAACATGGATCACTACGCAGGCGTTTTATCTTTTAGGACAGGGCAAGAACAAAGGCACAAGGACAGCCAAGGCAGAAGACGACGAATATACCACGAGAGAGAGAGAGAGAGAATGATGTGGAGAAATTTATTCGGGATTGGTGGTTACTTTGTTCGCGTTCGTGGAAAGATTGCATGTCGGGTGATTCATTAACGTCTGGTTGGGAGATTCTGTGACTGGAATTGGGGGGTGCCAGCGAAGGCATTCATTCCCTTTTTTTCCTTTTCCCTCGTTCCTCTTTGTTTCCCTTTCTTTTTTCACTTTGTTTGTGTACAAGTGCATGGCATGGTATAGCATGGCAAGATTGCACCGGTCGTTATTTCCGTTTGGTTGTTTTCACTTCTTTCCTTGACTTGTTGATGTTGCTTTATGAGGGACAAGGCAGGCTAGGCCACAATTACTGGATCACTCTACACTTTCTCTTTCTTCTTGTTACCCATGTTTTGATGCTGCTCTGGGTGCTAGATAAGCTGACGTTGTGTGGATGTGGTCCATTCACTTGATGGCATAGGGTGCAAGAACCTGTACTTCCATCTGACACTCGGTCAAATGACGTCTAGATAGGCTTGGGATTGCCGTGCTTGTCGCAACCTGGATGCAAGGCTACAACTTAGGTAGTTTAGTAAAACCTTCATGCAGTCATCAATCAGTTCACATTGGTCTCTGGTTTGTCTTAACGTGTCAGGCTTGGAAGAGAACGAGGTTCACATAAGGTTCAGCTCTCAGGTTGATGGGCATGAGGAGAACCAACTAAGTCAATACCTAGTTGAACGAAACTATACGGTATTTGGGTTGAGGGCTGAAGCTATCGCAACTTGAAAATGTACGTATGAATCAAACGAAGTGTTTCTCACGAGAATTGCGAATAACGAAGCCGTTTACTTAAACCTTAGCTAGGGAGCCACTAATAACAACCAATCAAAGCCCGCATGGCTCAGTGGTAGAGCGCATCACTAGTAATGATGAGGTCGTCAGTTCGATTCTGGCTGTGGGCATCATTAAACCATTTCTTTTACTTTTTTTCCTTTCTTCCCCAATGTTTCTTTTTGCAGTTCTCAACAACCAACTCCTTTTCTTTTCCAGGTTTCTGTCACTCATGATCTCTTCGGGAAGTGAATGAAGCGATTTGGAGGAAAATCACCGGTTTTCGACATTGCGAGACTCGCTCTCAGATGTTTAGGTATACAATTCCCAAATACTCGCAAATGCAATGCCATTCTAGACCTTTCATTCCGTCCTTTTCCAACTACCTACCTACCTACCCCCAACTCGCCAAACCGTCACACTCGAACCCGCGACCGGTTCGCCAACTCACAATTTGTTCTACCCAACAACCAACCCACTGGGTCGGAACATACGACATCTCGACCTTTCCATCAATAGAAACGAGAAAATAACCCTGAATCCTTAGTTAGCTCTTAGAAGCCGCCGCCGCCGCCTCCTTCTTCTTTTTCTCATCCTCTTCCTTCTTCTTTCTCTCCTCCTCCTGTTCCTTCTTCCTCTGTTCCTCCTGCCTCTTCTTTTCGGCTGCCAGGTACGCCTGGTACTGTGGGCAATCTAGTCTGGATCATCGCAACAAAGCAGGTTAGACTTAGGTTATTGAGTAACAAGGAAAGGGCCAGCCCCCAAGGAAGAGAAGAGAGTCAGCAGCTGGGTGTATGTATGATCACGTACGGGATGGCCATGTTGGACCTATGTAGTTGGGCTGGTTGACTTGGTGGATTGTGGGAACTGTCAAAGATGGTTGGTTGTTACAATATTGTAATTAGTGCGCGGCAGGTTTGGAAGTTTTGTCGCTGTTGTTTTCCATGACATATGGACGATGCGAAATTTGACACTGGGCATGTAATGGCGGTGCAGAGGAACATTTAATTATAGGCTTGACATCGACTTCGAGAGAGCCGGAGTCATTCATTGGCCATACTGTACGCTTGAATCATGTAGACCGTTTGTCAGGTCTGGCTTCATCCTAAGTGCATGGTGCATCGAAGTCACGATGGCCCATTACTTCTACTACACATAGGTACGTGATTCAAGAGGATTTTTCAAACCAATATCAACCCTCTCGAGAAGTCACCGCATCTGTTGTCTCTTGATCACCGGCCGGATTCGTCACATCGATAGAACAAGCGCGACTCGTCGGCACGTCAAGTCCGCAAGCGCAACTGGTGACATCGAGTTCATAGATATCGTTTCGTGCGTCAACCTCGTGTGTCGTCTCCTCGCGGCTGGTAAGTTCCGGTGGCGATACAGGCATTTCTATCACCAGCGGCTCCGTTGAAAGCTCGGTTTTGGTGTTGATTGACGGGGTATCTTCATGAGATCCCAATTCCACGAGCGACGATGGCGTCGGTTTCCTGATCCAAAAGTAGTAGATCAGTGACACGAGGATGGCCGTGCCGACGAATGCTCCTACCACACCACCGGCTATCGGACCAAATTTGTTGGAAGAAGTAGTCGTCTTGTTGGAACCAACCGACGTTGTTGAGTTCGAGTTCGAGTCCGAGTAATTGAACAAAACAGGCTTCGCCAGAAACATATCCCTCACCTCATCCAACGACCACGGCACAGCGGAGAGATTGGCGCTTCTGTACCAGTCTTCCACCACCTGAGGAGATTTATACGCCTGCGCATCAGCGTGGTAGGTGTAGTCTTTTACCCAGCTCATGGCTGTCATGTTAAAGAGGCCGAGACCTTGCGGGAACACATCCTGCGTCTGCCAGTACCGGTCAGCTGGGCCCGAGGTGAAGCCGTGGGCCGCCTACGACCAGCATTTGGTGGTTTCCTATTAGCGCGCAGGCCGCGTTGGCGCGGGACTCGACGGAGCGCTCGGAGGCTTGGAACCAGACGAAACCGGGGAGACTTAGGACGTAGAGATCGTCGTAGGATATCGAGGAGCTTTGGTCGGCGCCTCCGAATGCGAACCTGGGGGTTGTTAAGTTGTAAGCATGTGTTTGTGGATGACGGATGAATAATACGACAGGAAATAGAAGAGATAGATGGCTGGGAGCCCTGTCTATTATTGGTCTCTATTGAAAAACTCACAGCTCATAAGTCCCAGCTGGGCCAGCGACACCGACTATACAGACTGTTACTCGAGGCTGAGGGATATCGCCGCTCGTGGTCTGCCATATCTATTGCCCAGTTTTCGGGTTGAAAAAGGTTATGTTTCCGAAGTCCAGCAGATGATCGGGCTGCAAACTTTTGTCAAATGCGGTCCCTCCCAAAAGAAAGACCAAGCCGTTGGGACCGAATTGAGAAAGCGGAGCTCTCCGCCCACAATTGAGTGGGCATGTCTTCTCCAATCACGAGCCGGAATCATTGACCATTCCCCCCTTTGGATTCTCATCAGATGCAGATGGCAGATAATGACGGTGACCGACGGCGACGGCAGCGGCGGGAGATGC
>RANZ01000239.1:0-52694 GCA_009805285.1 Neurospora terricola FGSC 1889 | reverse complement strand
CTCGTACACCCGCGCCGGGTCGGACACGTTCTGCACGAAGCTCTCGCGCACGCCGATCACGTCGGTGTTGGCGCCGCAGAACAGGCGGCCGCCCGTGGCCGGGTCGGTCTTGAGGAACAGGGTGTTGCAGGCGCCGACGTCGCGGCATTCGGGCGTGAGGTGGTCGAGGTGCGGGATGATGGCGACTTTGTGAGGCATGGTCACCGAGGCGCCGTAGAAGTCAGGGTGCTGGGCGAGCTGGAGGAAGAGCGGGATGGAGGGGGAGTCGAGACGGAGTTGGGCCCAGTTGAGAGAGAGGTGGGAGTAGACGATGGAATGGAGGAGAGGGGACATGGAGGCGGCGAGCTTTTGGCCGAAGAGGTAGCCATGTTTGGTGTAGGGGGTGATGTCGGGTGTGCTGGTGAGATGGAGGATCTCTTGCTGTTGCTTTTGGGGTTGGACGGCCGACGTCGTCGTCGTCGTCGTCGATGTTGTGGTGGTTGATGTCGACATGGTGCTGTGTGCTTAATTGTGTGGTGTGTCTGGCGATGAGAAGTTACAGTCACTCGGAAATCAAGACTCGACGGAGAACAAAAAGAAAAATCAAAAGATGTCGAGGGATTCACAAGATCGTCTCGGGAGAAAGATGCCAAGGGGCGTGGCTATAAGTTATTCCCCCATCTCGAATACTACTTGGGCGCGTGGAGTTAACAGGGTTCAATTGGACTCATCATCTCCATCGTAATGGGGCACTTCGTGGAGGATGAATGAAAACGCCAGAGTGTCCCTGGGAGTCTGGGGGAGTTGAAGTCGCCCAGTGTCTTCTTTCCCTGTCTCCGAAGTCGTATTGAGTGGCGGCGGTGGTGAGCAAGTGATATCTTGAATTGTACCTGGAAGGGCACGAGGGAAAAGATTGAGGATGAGCATTTTACCTTTCAGCATGCTCCGGGGGGATTTGGTGATCCAGGAGGAAGAGCTCTCTTCAACAGCCTCGGAACTCGGAAGAGCTGAACACCTCCAATCCCTATCTCTATTGCGGGGATTGCTACCTACGTGCTTGGGCAGTCCAGGCTCGCAAGGGCGTCCCCCACCGGACCGGCCCCACCGCTTAAATATTTATCCAGCAGTCTGTCGCCCTCTTCCGCGCGACTAACGGCTTCAATGCTCTTGCTCATCTTCCCCGTCCTAGACATTATGATGTGATGGGAATCGGGCCCGCTCACAAGGCACGCCAACTATCGCCATCTTCGTCCGATTCTTTTTGGTATCTCAACCTTTGCCAACGAAAAGCATTGTAGCACCGCTCTTACGCGGCTTCTTATCAGTATTCACCGGTCCGATTGACAATACCCCGGAATAGACGTGGAATCGGGAGATGGAATCTTATCTCGGAGCTGAAATCATGGTCCGGGTAGATTGTAGAGCATATCGTGAACTGTCAAAGTTCTAGACCTGGACCGGCCACTTGGAGTCGTCACTTTCAACCATACATTCACCGCTGTTGACTTTCAACCATTTTATTCGGACGGAGCAACCCACCAGAAACCCAGATTGTTGGATAACAGTTGGTATCACCAAGCTATTTCCGTGTATAGTTTGCCATTCCATTAGAGAGCTAACTGGAAGACCGGCACTCACAGGTTGCACGACTCGCACAACATCTACATGTATTCAGTATCCCGTGTTTCATCTGTCAAAGTCCCTTCCCAAATGAACCGGAGGTACTTTGACTGGTTCTCGATTGGCCTCGATACAAGTTGGCCGGCAAGGTGCCTGTCTCGGAGGCTGTCAACTGCGAGACGGCCGGCTAAGTGTTTATCACGCAAGGGGAAGATGTCTCTTCCCGTCATCCAAGCTCGTCAACATTCAACGCCATCTGATCGATGAGGATATGCTAAATCTTGTGAGACGCTCATACCGTCGCTTACCTTCGGCCCATCCGTTGATGCTTTATTCCGCTCAGCAAACTTCGGCTTCCATCCCGTGGTTCACCGTTGACATCCGTTATCATTCCTGTTATTGACCAATTCTTCGCAAACCAGAGCGATGATATCCCGTACATCTGCAATGAACCGCCCACGGCGTCTCTACCACACCTCCTTTAGGAGGTCAAAGTGTCATGATACCCTATACCCTTATCTTGGTCATTTGAAGGTTTAGGACGGGAAACGGTTGGCCGCTTGTGGAGTCACGTTCAAGTCTTGTTCACGGGAACGCTTGCCGTACTGGATGGGACCACGCGAAGGTCAAATCAAACCTTGGAAAACCCCAACTGCTTCGTCACTGCCTTCCCATATCAACGAGGCGCATCCTGTGACTACCTTGGTGCTTTACTTTCTCATCACTTGACTATATAACCTCAAGGGCACCGGTGTGATAGTCAACACTTCTTCAAGGACACTATCTCACCTCAACATCAATAACCCGTCTCATCATCTCTTATCTCGCCGACAACCCCCTACCGACAACTTCTGTTATTCCCCTATCCTCCAGATCCATTAATACACTCACTTCGTTGAGCCTTTCACCATGCCATCAAAACTAGCCATTAGTTCCATGTCCCTAGGACGCTGCTTTGCTGGCCACTCTCTAGACAGCAAGCTTGATGCCGCTCAACGATACGGCTACCTCGGTATCGAGCTTTTCCATGAGGATCTGGCCGACGTTGCAGAGCATTTGTCAAATGAGCCTCCTTCCCCCGAAGGCCCTTCTGCCGAAGCCCAAGTAGCCGCCGCTCGTCACATTCTCCAAATGTGTCAAGTCAGGGGGCTTGAGATTGTCTGCCTCCAGCCTTTCATGCACTACGACGGCCTTATCGACAGGACAGAACATGAGCGCCGCCTGGAGAAGCTAGCACTATGGATTGAGCTCGCTCATGAGCTGCAAACCGACATTATTCAGATCCCAGCCAACTTCCTCCCCGCCGACCAAGTCAGTGACAATCTCGACCTGATTGTCTCGGATCTTTGCAAGGTGGCCGATATTGGAGCTGAAGCTTCACCCCCTATCCGCTTTGCCTACGAGAGTCTTTGCTGGAGCACCCGTGTGGACCTTTGGGAGCGCTGCTGGGACATCGTACAGCGCGTTGACCGCCCCAACTTTGGCATCTGCCTTGACACATTCAACATCCTCGGCCGCATCTACGCCGACCCGACGTCTCCCAACGGGAGGACGCCCAACGCAAAAGAGGCAGTCAGGAAGTCCATCGCCAACTTGGTCTCGCGCGTGGATGTTTCCAAGGTCTTCTACGTCCAGGTGGTTGACGCCGAGAGGCTGAGCAAGCCACTGCTCCCCGGCCACCCTTACTACAACCCAGAGCAGCCGGCGAGGATGAGCTGGTCGCGCAACTGCAGGTTGTTCTACGGCGAAACAGAACATGGAGCGTATCTGCCCGTGAAGGAGGTTGCTCGAGCCTTCTTCCACGGCATTGGGTTCGAGGGCTGGGTCAGCTTAGAGCTATTCAATCGCAGAATGTCTGAGGAGGGACCCGAAGTGCCGGAGGAACTTGCTATGAGAGGCGCTATCTCGTGGGCCAAGCTGGTCCGGGACCTGAGGATACCGGTAGAGGGACCATTGGTGACGGCGCCCCGAGTCTCTGCTTCGTTATAGGTTCAACGCTGGTTGTTCTTACCCTTTGGTTTGCCGTTATAAACTGACACTATTTACTACACAAAAGTCTGGGCGGTCTTCTTTTTTCTCTTGGTACGTTGGGTTTCAGATCGGGGAATGTGATGTGTGGCAGGCGTTGGTGACAGAATTTGAGTCCGGTTATTTTATTTCAATCATAATTTCTTCTACCTAAGTTGTTCCTCCCTGACTGTAATGCGTTCTTAGACAGTTGGGTAGGAGCAAAGAGCCAGGATGAATAGTGTTACCATTTCAAAATTAAAAGCATGATTTTCTGGTATCTATCTTGCCTTCGGTGTGATCTTAACGAAAATTACTTCAAATCCGTGCATTCAACCCGAACAATCACTGATACCGACCTTAAAAAACTAAACTGCTATAATGCCGTTGACGCCATATATCATCACAGACCAAAGAAGACCAGCCTGAGTGTACAAATACAAACACGGACACTGAAGACCAACATCGCATTGCCTCTCTCAAAACTTCATATGACTCCCAACAAACTCCAAAGCAGCACTATACCCAAACGGCCCCAGCCCACAAATAACCGCCACCGCCTTATCGCTCAAGTAACTATGATGTCTGAACGCCTCTCTCGCATGCACATTCGACACATGCACCTCCACGAACGGGATTCCCGTCCCCAGCAGTGCATCGCGGATGCCCACGCTCGTGTGCGTGTAAGCGCCGGGGTTGATGATGATGGCCGACACCTTTTCTCTGCCTCCGGGGTCTGCTTCCATTGTGGTTGCGGCGCCCGGCGGTGGAGACGGGGAGAATCCCGCTGCTTGATGGATACGGTCGATTATGGCTCCTTCATGGTTGGACTGGAAGGTTGTAAGACGAAGGCCTAGCGAGGAGGCCTGCGTTTGGGCGGCTTGCTCGATGCCATGGAGGGTCGTCGAGCCGTAGATTTGGGGCTCTCGGGTGCCGAGGAGGTTGAGGTTGGGGCCGTTGATGAGGAGAATATGACGATGAGACGCCATTGTACTGGACACCTCCGGTTGGGTGAGATGGGATTGTGGGAGATAAATGCTTAGAGTGAGTTCTTAGAGAGGTAGACACACGAGAGGTGTCTGAAAGATGCCGCACGGCACTCAACAGCTCAGAAGCGAAAGGTTCAATCCAGATATGTTTCGTTCTTGTTATCATCTACGGCCTTCACTTATCATCCACATTTCTCATACACGGACAAGTTATCTGAAGGACAGGCGGATGAGTGGTTACCCGTCCCCGGTTCCGCTTCCGTGATTGTGCTCATCACTACACTGATAAACACTCGAGAAGCCGTCCTCGGTTTGCTTTCTACTTCTGTCATTGCGCCCTGGATGAGTAAGCGAGACGCCCCATCTTCAATACTGCATGGTTTACATGTACGAAGTGATTAAGGAGCTGTATTGGTAGTGTGTTATCGCCAATGACTCCGGTTGGGTTGTTGTTGTTCGTGTAAGTCATTAACCCCTGAGCCACCAGAAAAGGGTTAGGGTTTATCCAGGCCAAAAGCGTTGAAGACGGCGCTGGTGACCATGGGTAAATGTTTACCCAAGGGTGGGGAAGCAGTCAGCTTGCGACTTTATCACGTTTCCTCGATTACCCGCACACCACCTCTTGTCGGCTGGTTAAAGACTTATCCATTGATAGAGACCGTTTTACCCAGCAAAAGTCCATCAACGAGAGAACTTATCCGCACATGGAGGACAGAAAACTACTGGCGTCCGCAGGAAGTAGATGGACATTCATATAGCAGAAAAGGTAAGCACTGCGTGTAGCAAGTTGAGCTGGTATGGTGTACTTGAATGAACTTCATAAGTTGACAGCACCTCTGTTCAATGCAAACAATCGTTGACGTGTATCGGGTAGTGTATCTGCTTAACTCACCACCATGGACAATCCGGGGAAGTGGGACCTCGCGTTAATGATCGCCGGTTCCACCATCACTAATGACGCCGGCCGGTCGAATGAACTCGGCGAGCTAGACATCCTTCGCTTTCCAACGGTTCTAATGTAAGGTACCGTGAGCGGAATCAGGTCCGTCCCTGCCACCTTGTTAGTCCATGGAACCCCAGATGCCGAGAGGAGTGATAGAGTAGGTCAGTATGGAATTGTTTGGACTCAACCTTGCCTTTCAATTTTCCCCTTGACACAAACGACTGCTTTTCACGGCCTCTACCAACAACACCGAAGGCTCAGTGTGTGTGCTTGTAACTAGAAAGGAGCTTAATCCCGTTGTTTGTTACCAATCAGCAGCCATGGCGTCAAAAGCAATAACAGAAGCCGAGCTCGACGAAATCTACGCCTTTGCCGTCCAACTCGGGAAAGATGCAGGTAACCTCCTCATGGAAGCTGCGCGCTCGCGGTTCAGCAGCAACAATGCAAACTACCATGAGAAATCCACGGCCCAAGAGTTCACCGAAAAGGATTCCGCCGTCGACATCGTGACCCAGACCGACGAAGACGTCGAAGCCTTCATCAAAACTGCCATCAACACACGCTACCCTTCCCACCACTTCATCGGGGAAGAGACGTACGCGAAATCATCCCAGCCCACGCGCCCCTACCTCGTCACCCCTACAACTCCAATCTGGGTCGTCGACCCCCTCGATGGCACGGTCAACTACACACATCTCTTTCCCATGTTCTGCGTCTCCATCGCCTTTCTCATCGACGGCGCGCCGGTAATAGGAGTCATATGTGCGCCGATGCTTGGCCAACTCTTCACGGCCTGCAAGGGGCGAGGTGCTTGGCTCAATGAGACGCAACGGTTGCCGCTGGTGAGGCAGCCAATGCCGAGGAACGCACCGGGGGGTTGTGTGTTTAGCTGCGAATGGGGCAAGGACCGGAAGGACAGGCCGGAGGGGAATTTGCACCGGAAGGTGGAAAGTTTCGTTAATATGGCTGCCGAGGTTGGGGGCCGAGGCGGGAAAGGAGGAATGGTACATGGGGTCAGAAGTTTGGGGAGGTAAGTCATTCTTATACCCAGTACCCCCTCTTGTTGGTTCTGAACTGCTAAGTCCTGACACTGAGGTAGCGCGACCCTGGACCTCGCTTACACGGCAATGGGTTCTTTTGACATCTGGTGGGAAGGAGGGTGCTGGGAATGGTAAGTACACCCATTTTGGCCCGCTCACAGTTATTGACTTGAAAGTAATGACTAACAAGAATGTGATGGCCTTAGGGATGTTGCGGCAGGTGTAGCAATCCTTCTGGAGGCTGGAGGTCTGATAACCTCGGCAAACCCGCCTGAAGAGTGGGTAACAGCAGAGATACCAGAAGTGAAGCTGGGTAGCCGGTTATATCTCGCCATCCGGCCAGCAGAGCCGTCTGAAGGGGAGACAGCACGTGAAGGACAAGAAAGAACAGTCAGAGAAGTTTGGAGGCGTGTGCGTGCTTTGGACTACACGCGACCAGGCGCTTGAAGTGAGGTAGAAGATCAATTACAACCCTTTTTACTCTTTATTTTCCGATTTCATCAACGAGTGACGAAAATTTTTCCAGTCCATGATGTGGCCCCAAAGCAGGGACACGAAAGCCAGAAATATGACAGGATGTAGGTGGTTATTAACTCACCCTTGGCGCAAACGTGACTGGCCCAGCATTCCAGTGGCACGGCACTTGTAACATCACCGGCTCGAATTTTCATCTATGCAAGAGTCCGGACCACGAAGGCCTCATTAGGCTGTCTGAAGTTCAGGCTGGAAGGCAATAATGATGGTTGTGTCGCTGATTACTTGTCATTCCGGTCCTGTGTGTCAGCTCTCGGATCGGTCACCTTCATGCCCAGAACTACCCGGCGATGGACGGTGGAAAGGCAAAGTGGTAAGAAATGGGTATTGCCAACAAGCGCTTTTTGTAAACTTTTTAATCCAAACCTGGGAACGAGACGGAAGGACCACCCTGTTTGCCCTTCTTGTTGCCCTTTCTCCGCTTCTTTTTTCTTTCCCTCTTGGGGCGGTCGCTGTCGCTATCGCTCCCGTCATCGTCGTCCGAGTCGTCGCTATCGGCGGGTCGCTTGACGCCTTGGTCGGCTTCCACGTCCTCCTCCTCTTCCTCCTCTTCTTGGGCAGAACCAGCCTCAGCCCAGACCTTGACGACCCTGCCGCCACCACTGATCAGCCTGTTCTCGTAGTCGAAGTGAA
This sequence comes from Neurospora terricola FGSC 1889, assembly GCA_009805285.1. Lineage (NCBI taxonomy): Eukaryota > Fungi > Ascomycota > Sordariomycetes > Sordariales > Sordariaceae > Neurospora > Neurospora terricola. The sequence goes on along the minus strand of RANZ01000239.1, from coordinate 44,949 downwards.
GAGCAGCAACGCCCTCAACCTCGTCATGCTGGAATGTGGCCTGGACCTCTCTGCGCTTCAGATCGACAATCTTGATGGTGCCATCACCGACGCCAACCACGGCCTTCTTGCCCCAGCCGAGCTCATCGGGAACACGAACAATGGCGTCGAGGCTTTCTCCGTCTCTCTTGGTCTCTCCGGGAGCAACATAGATGCGTTCCTGCTGGTCATCCCAGGCACCACGATCCCATAGGGTCAAGACACCTCCGCCAGTGCCGATGGCCAGAACGGCGTTGTTGCGCATGTGCTTGGGACCCAAGCCGGTGGGGATGACTGTGGAGCACAGCAACTCGTCCTCCTGGTCCTCCGAGGTGGCCATGATGCCGTGTCTCAGGTCGGTGACGGCCAGGGTGGCGCCGCCGGTAGAAACCCACTGCTTGGGGAAACCGGAGGTGCTCTCAGACGAAGGGGGGAGAGGGGTCAGACTGGAGATGTAGTCGGAGTGGGGCACATGCTTGCGGACGGGCTTGGGGTTTGGGGAGCCATTCTCGCGGAGATCGAAGATGTAGAGAGAGCCAGAGTCGGTGCCGAGCAGCAGGGTCTGGGGCGAGAGGGTGTGGAGGATGGCTGGGGTGTCGCTCTGGCTGCTGGTACTGTTGATGGGGGGGAGGCCGATCTTGGAGACGACAACGCCGGTCTCGGGAGAGAAGTGCTTGACGATGGAGTCGGTACCGGCCGAGTAGAGGGCTGGGATGGAGAGTTTGGTTAGCTGGCGCTGTAGTAAGGTAAAAGGCCTACTTACACTCCCCATCGGTGCTATATGTCAGAGTGCGGCAGCTGCCCTTGTGGCGGTGGGTGCTCCAGACACTCTTGATGACACCCTTGCCGCCGGTGATGCTGCTGTTCTCGTCCTCGTCGTCGCTGTCCTCGTTGGTTGGGATGCGGAAGGTCTCGACGCGGCCGTTGGAGAGGCCGACTGTAAGCAGAGGCTTGGAGGGGTGCACCACCTGCGTGAACAGGTCCGCCGAGAGCGGCAGGGTGCAGAGGTTTTCCAGCATGGCTTGTTTCTTTGTTAGTGTTGTTGTTGTTGTTGCTGTTGCTGCTGTTTTTGTTGTTGTCTGGGTTAGGTCGGTGCAATCACACGATGTAGGCCTCGGTGAATTGAGTAGCGAGAACAAGGTAAAAGGTAGCACGGGTTAGGTAGGTACCGTCCCGGTGAGCGAGTGACTGAATGCAGTTTTTTTTTTGGAGCTCAGGTCTTGTCGCTCTTCTTGATCTTGCCCAGTCCGGCTTAGCGCCTACAGCGACCCGTGCCATCAAGGTCCCTGACGGAGGATCGATTGAGACGGGATTGGTGGGGTCTGTGCGTGGAGATTCCTAGCTGCTTATGCCAGAGCCAGGCACATCGATGTATCTTTGAGAGACGGCCGGGAGGAGATGGGGAAAGAGATTGGGGTAGCACTAACAGCTGCTGCAGCCAGTGGATGCAATGTCGTCACCACATCCACCTCTTTGGAAACCCCAATCAAGCTTCACGATTGACTGCACACTGCATACTGGACACCAACACCAGACTGCACTGCACATTGAATGACTGCGTCCTGTCAAGATGCCCAACCCATACCTTACCTTAGTTCTGGAAACCTCTCCTACCTCTATATACCTACTGGTGTATCTCTAACTGATCATCTTCAACCTCCTCCCCCCCTCCTCTTCTTTGCAATATATTCACCGGCCACCTCATAGCATATCTCTGTGGCTTGAGTGATGATCTTCGTCAAGCTTCCACTGCTCTTGGGCGCCGTGATGCTGGCCATGATGGGCTCCAGTGTCATGGCCGCCACAAGCCGCCGCCCTCTTCGGTGTCTCATGTATTTGACTGGGTATGTTACAAGTCCTCGTCACTCAACCACTGCACAGCTAACTCCTTCTCTCCATTGCAGTCAGCACCCGGTTGCGCCCCAAATCGACCAGCTCGACCATGTCACCCATGTTGCCCTCGCCTTTATGAGCCCCGGCATCTTCAACGATCCTCTGAATCAAGAATGGCCTCTGTTCACCACCGTCGACCATGTCCGCCCCCGCTTCCCCAAACACACAAAGGTCTTGATCGCCATTGGCGGCTGGGGAGACACCATTGGCTTCTCCGTGGCCGCCCTTAACGACGAAACTCGCACTTTGTTCGCCGAGAATGTTGCCAAGATGGTGGAGGCTACTGGCGCTGATGGTGTCGACATCGACTGGGAGTACCCCGGAGGCAACGGTGAAGACTACAAGCAGATCCCCAACTCGGACAAGCACTGGGAGATCGCCGCCTACCCCCTCCTGCTCCAGGAACTGCGCGCTGCCCTCGGTCACGACAAGGTCATCTCGGCCGCCGTTCCTGGTTTGGACCGCGACATGCTGGCCTTCACCCGCGAGACCGTCCCCCGCATCATGCGCCATGTCGACTTTCTCAACGTCATGACGTACGACATGATGAACCGCCGCGACACCGTCACCAAGCACCACACCGGCGTCGAGTTGAGCCTCAAGGCCGTCGATGCCTACGTGGCCGCCGGTGCCGCCCCCCAGAAGCTGAACCTCGGCTTTGCCTTTTACGTCAAATACTTCAAGACCGAGCAAGATGCCTGCGCACAAACGTCACCAGTTGGCTGCCCCACCGTCGAGATGGAGGATCCCGTATCGGGAGCCGATCTGGGCCGCTCTGGTGCGTTTTCCTGGCACGACGACGTGCCAAAGCATCTCCGTGCCTCCTTTGAAAGGGCTCTGACGCAGGGAGTTTACGATGATGAGCAAGGCGGCTACTATTACTGGGACCCCACCGAGGCACTGTGGTGGACGTTCGATACCCCGGATGCCATCAAGCAAAAGTTCCCCAAGATCATGGAAAAGCGCCGGTTGGGAGGCGTTTTTGCATGGGGCCTAGGCGAAGATGCCCCCAACTACGAACACCTGGCCGCGCTGAACGAGGGTTTGGCCAAGTTAAAGGGAGAGGTTACTGATGAGAGGGATGAGTTATAACCACTGGAAATGGAAGCGACCGTATCTAGGGATTTTGGAAAGGATGCGAGGTGTTGACGGAGTCAGGCGCAAATAGGAAATGTTTACCGTTTTGGATATGCTATAGCCGAGAAAGAACGGGGTTGAGAGTAGATACTCTCGTTTGAACATGCTTTCACTTTGCTTTCATCCTTTTCTTCCCCTAGTTTTGGTCCCTACCTTTGGTTTCAGCCTTTGCTTCTATTCTACCTGCTTCGACAAGCTGTATAGCATTCGTCATTTAGTGGCCTGAAACTCCAGCCCCGTTTGCTTTCTCCTTTTCCTTGCCCTACTTCTCACACTGACAACTTCCTCATCAATCTCCTCCCCCACCACCGAGCAAATTCAACACTGCCACCTGCCTTCATCTGTTAAGTCGATTTCTTCGCAACACGGACATGCCCTTTTCCCCTGAAGAATTATCCTAATGGCACAACCTCACCATGAAGTGCCGCCTACAGCTGCCACTTGCGTTCGAGGCGCGTTTTCCATAGGCCAAATGCGCGTCGAAAGCCTGGTGCCCACTGTCAACCACAAAAATCTCATGCCCATAATCCTCCTTCACGGAGACTATCATACAGGATCGGTAAGGAACCTGTTTCCCTAGTCATTCTGTTTTATTAGGCTAACTAGGTGTGATTTTCCGACAGATGTGGCTCACTAAGCCTGATAGTCGCCCGGGCTGGGCTGTTTTCTTCGCCGAGCGCGGTCATCGAGTCTATGCTCCGCAACTGCCATTTCAAGGTCGATCCGATGCCTCGGGTTATTACGAACGAGTGAAAGTCATCACCCCTCAAACCATCGAGAACCTATACACGGCCATTAATAAAACCAACAATCCAGAGTGGCCAGTGGCAAAGAAGCACACACAGTGGCCAGGAGTAAGTCTCGCTCCAGATGCGGTAATAGAAACGATGGCTGGATATTCTCAGGCTAATAGTGGAAATGAAACCCAGAGCGGCGTCCGGGGCGATCCCATTTTTGACCAATATTTCAACCAATTGGTTCCCATGTATATGGACGCCCACGAGCGCCAGGCAGCCGCTCAAGAGGCAGTCGAGAGCCTCTTGCGGTTCCTGAAGCGTCCGGCTATCCTTATCGGCCATGGCAGTGGCGCCAACGTTGCCTGGCTGGCAGCCGATGTGGCCCCTGACCTCATCCATGCTATCGTTGCAGTCGAGCCACTCGGGCCTCCGTTTGGCTCTGCTCTTCAGAACAAAAATGGAGAACTGAGGCCGACGAGCAAATTCACAAGGGCTGCTGGCATGCGTCAATACGGCCTGGCGGATATACCGATGCAATTTGACCCATCGGTTGCAGCACCAGAGTCATTCGAGGAGCTGTTTGGTGGTACATATCCAGCTTTTGAGCCCATCCCAGTCACCAAGTTTTACGCAAGGGGCCGACAAGGCAAGTTCTGCTTCGAACAAGACCTTGCTGGAATGCCTGTTGGAAATTCTACTGAATCCAGGGCAGAGCCCCGGAAGCTCACGAATCTGGTGGGAATTCTCCAACTCGTGGTAACAACGGAAGCGAGCTTCCACCGTCTCTCGGACTGGGCAACGGTACATTTTCTTCGCCAGGCCGGGACAACTGTCAAGCACCACAGACTCGAAGAGCATGGAATCCGCGGAAATGGACACCTTTGCTTCCTGGAGAAAAACAGCAACGATGTGGCCAACCACGTGCTCAAATGGTTGCATAACGAGGCAGGTGTCCCGAAAGTACAGGTTCTTCAATCTCGGCCCTCTCCTTCCCAGGTTATCAGCGCATCCGGCAACCATGGACAGTCCTCGACTCCCCTCTCTGGAAAGGCGTGCCCGACTAGGAAGAGACCAGTGGAAGCTGAACTGAAGCCAGTTGGCACCATAGGGAGCTCAAGTCAAGGACCAAGCAAAAAGGTACAAACCAACCCGTCTCAGCCTAGCACCCTCAACTATCACACTTTAGTCAATGGCGACGTTCGGACCAGTGACAGTCATAATACCCCCAGCGTATCCACTCCTCATTCCTCAGTCGTCAGGAACATTCAGGATGCGCGAGGTGTTGCCCCCGTACCCTCCACGCCTCACAACAAACCTATCCAGCGGACTGGTCAAACCACGCTCAGCGAACGGCGAATTGTGGAAATCACTTGTAGTCCTGATAGTCCAACTCCACGTCCGATACAGGATCTCGAGAGGCAAGGAACGTCGGCTTTAAACAAGCTTCCAACAGTACCAGAAGCAAATTAACCAAGCGGCGTGGGCGAACATATATCCGACAGGCAGAGACACACTAGAAACAACTTGGTGCAAAAGACAACAACTCAATTCAGTCGAAAGGGTTGTTGTGAAAGGTGGCAAGTGTCAAATATTGCTCAAAAGTATACGGCACGTATACAAAGCCGGTAGTCCTCTCCATCTTTTCTCGATCGTGAGGCTAAAAATCTCCTTCTTGATATCCACGACTGCTTTTGCTTATCGCAGGATCGTTCTCTTCTAGCTGAGTTGGGTATGTTCTTACAAGTCCCATACTGCGGCTCATGGAATGTCTCGCTATACTCATAGACCTGTCTACATCCAAGCTGAAATCCCATTAATCATTCCATCAAACGAGCAATATCACAACCATCTGCCAAGTGTCTGGAGGTCCGAGCAGTATCGCTCCAATCCGGAGCGACCTTCTCATGCATGCTGATATTGCTATGGCTGCACCATACATCAAGTAAGTGATGTGTGGGCGGCCGGATCTGCTGCAGTAGCAAAAGATGGAATAGCTTTGCATAGCATGTTATGTGCAGTTCGAGTCCATGTAGGTAGCAAATAGACGGCCACTTGTGTGCTCTCAACGTTGTGCTTGGTTGCATCTAGTCCCCTTTGGTGACACAGCATCGCAACCAGTAGCTGTCTCTTGTCATGTAGTCTATTCCACGTTTCGCCGTTCTTGTATCTCCCATCGCCCATTCTTGCTCACATTTTCCTGCGGTTCGTAAAACTTGTCAGACCAACGTATCCAGACCAAAGGTCTCAACTATGGCATGACGAATTTCCGTTCCCACCCGACCAATGTCGCATCCCCGGGAACGACACCGATGCTGTTGGACTTGAGAACTCGCCACTCATTTTCCTACATATACAGAGCTTTCATACCCTCGGCCTCCAGTCAAAGTGCAATTCACTCATGATATGATTTCCTAACATGGCCAAGTTATGTTACGGCCTAGACGGTATGCGTTTATATTATTTGCCTGAACTAACAACCCTTGCGACTACGTTCTACCATTTTACATTGTGATAACATCTCATTTGACTCTTTTCTGACTACTTTCAGTGAAAGGAAATAAGATTACGATTCGCCCAACCGAGTTGAATACATGGTATGGAGGTTCCAGCAGTCACCAGATCAAGACCGAGCTCGAGCTCTAGCTCGTCCAGCTCGTCCAGCTCTTCTCCGTCTAAGGTGTCCTCTGTTCTCGCTGACACTTCGGCATCGCACGAGCCGTTTTTAAGTGTAAGCTTACCTGAGCACCGTGTACAACATAAATCTTTCTTGACTTCTCACGTGCTGGGTACATTAACCACAACTCTTAGATTTCTCACGCGATGGCCTCTTCATCTCACCAGTCAGAGTCAAGCAACACTACACAAAATGCCAACGCTACCATCGACCACAACAACAACGACACCGCCGACACCGCCGACAACAACGACAACAACGCCAACAACAGCCAGAATGATGCCCTCAATCAACACACTCCCGTGGCCACAGGTCTACGCCCCACAGCACCAGCCCCTAACCCCGTCCAGCATATCCACTACGAGTCCCTCCCAGCCCTCAACTTGAACCATCCCCCCTTCTACGGCACCTTCCGCGAATCAACCGACGGCGTCCCGCAGTATCATCCTTTTTCCGATGATGATGATGACGAGGAAGAAGAGGATGAGTCCGGAAATCAGTTCTCGCGAACCCAAAGGGTTGATCACGCCTACAGTGACCGTCCTGATCGTGAGGGGCAGCAAAGGGACGAGGAGGAGAGCGATTCGGGAGGGAGCAGGAGAAGAAGCAGGTGGGAGAGGAGAAGAGGAGCTATCATGAGGATGAGGACGGCAATGATTTGGATCGTTGCGTTGCCGCTTTTGTTGGTGGCGTTGTGGGTCTGTATTAATCTGTTTAGAAAGGACAAGAGTTCGTGGGATACTTCGAGAAGGTGAGTGACTGTGGATAGGAGAGGGAGAAGCTTCTAGGGATGTGTAAGAGAGGTGTTCGAGACTCGGCTGGTTTGTGGTGGGAAGGGGAAAGGGCTTCGTGGGCGAGTTTGGAGGCGGTCAACGGTTGCAGTGATGTCTTGATTTTTTAGGCCTTCCCGGCCGAAATCTGTACGAATAGTGCACTCTCGATTGTTTTATTCCAGATCCAGGTGGTCGAATTTCCGTGGTCATCTCGAATCATGCCATCATTCCATCGATCCAGACCTTTTGTACCAAGCCTGTAGGATCAATTGGGTTTACTACGAGTATTTCGACAATTTCGGATTATCACATGGGGAGTTGACGAAGTCTTCAAGTTCCTGATCAGCCATAAGTTTATACATCGGAAGGTCGGAATAGGTTGTCTGACGCTCAAAGCTTTTGCCGGCTTCTGTGGATGTCTAATGCAAGACACAGGAGTAATGTACAGTCCCCATCGCTTAAGAGCATATCTAGAGTTCTAGACACAGCTCAGTCATGAAAATGAGCTTCTATCTCCCCGGTGCCATAGCCCAGCCTATGTATCGGCAGAGAAATTCCTCTCAAGCTTCTCTACTTCCGGAAAGGAATCAGCTTCAAAATCACATCACCCGTGTATCCACAAGGCTTTCCCATACATAGTATAGGGTTGAAGATTGAGGATCGGTCGCAGGAACAAGACGGTCAGTTGCGTTCCGACCTAGTTAGTCGCTGTTCTCCGGACCACATGTTGTTGAAAACGGTAACCTCCACCGGCAGGACTAAGCAAGGAAGCCTCACCCCCATCCCAACGCCTCCCGAATGGGTTAGCCTTCGGCAAGGGAACCGCGGAAAGACTCCCTTGCTGGGGCGACTGAGCGAGGCTAAGGCCAGAGTTGAATGTATGGTACCTTTCATGCGATGCTACACAGCACACGCTACCCTTGCGGCAAGCCCCGTCCGCCAACTATCAGGGGACCAGTAGGACGACACATCTTCAGCTTTGGCCTCTCGTGCAGTAAAGCTAGCTCGGGAGATACCTTACTGCGACTTCATCCTCGGTTCCATTGCGGACGTACCTTTCATCTCCTTAGAAGAAATCGGTCAAAGGCTGACCATGTATAAGAACAAGACTGCTTCCCGAGCTCCGATGAAGACAGTGTGCTCGTGGTCTTCTCTTGGAACTTTGCCCATAATCGAGGAATAATAAACGAACAACATGCTTGGTAAAGAGCTGCTCGGGAAGTCCTTCGGGGGCCTCCTGGTTTCTCTCTTGGTTACCTGCCCGTCTCTTATTGAGACAACCCCGGTGCGGGTGCCGTGTCATGCGGCAGTGGTAGACAGCCGGTCTGCCGCCGTCTCCAACTACACCTTTGTCATTGTTGGTGGCGGTATCGCAGGACTTACGCTCGCTGATCGGCTGACAGAAGACCCTAATGGTCAGTTGTACCGCTCAAACAAGACACGTCCGTGTTATTTCGATCTGTTGCTGACCACGCCGCTAGTGTCCGTTCTTGTCATCGACGCCGGCCCTCTGGACTAAGGAGAAGATGGCATTTTGGTTCCCGGCTCATATTCTCCTTGGCTGTACTTCTGGCCTAACCTGGTAACAACACCACCCCAAGAGGGCCTCAACAACCGCTCCGTCTTTACACCCATTGCCCAGGTGGTCGGTGGTGGTAGCACCATCAATGCCATGGTCTTTGTGAGGTTTGTACCTTCAACCCCTTTCTGCGTGACCATCATCAGCTTACTGACAAACAAACAGAGGCAAAGCCGACAATTACAATAAATGGGGAGCCGTTGGTAACCCGGGGTGGAGCTGGAATACGCTTCTGCCTTTCTTCCTCAAGAGCGAGAACTTCACCCGCCCCGACCCTAGCTTTGCTAAGGCGGCCAATATCTCATGGGATGAGTCCGTCCGAGGCAACGGCGGACCTGTGCAGTACACATATCCCAACTACTATTACCCTGGAAGCGGTAAGTAACTTCTGCCTGGAGAGTGCAAGACCGGACAGTGCTAACTGACAGGATCACGATAGCAAACTGGTGGAGCGCTGCCCAGTCTGTAGGGCTTCCTGCTATCAAGGACCCCAACGGTGGTGACGACCTTGGTATTTATTGGTTTCCCCATGCTGTCGATGCTAGCACTAGGACGCGGAGTCACTCCAGGAGAAACCACTATGACCGGGTCAAGGACTCGCGACCTAACTACCATATCCTTCCATCCAACATGGTATCCAAGGTCATCTTCCGCGGCACCACGGCAGTTGGTGTTGAGTATTTGCCCACGGCTGGCGGAAAGGCCTCAACCGCCTACGCCGCCAAGGAGGTCATCTTGGCTGCCGGTGCCCTCAACACGCCCAAGATCCTCCAACTGTCCGGCGTTGGCTCCAAGAAGCTTCTCCAGAAGCACAAAATCCCCGTCGTCGTCGACTTCCCCGGCGTTGGATCCAACTTGCAAGACCAGTTGACCCTCAAGGTCCCCTATACCGCAAGCAGCAACCTCTTTCCCAACTCTGGCTCCATTGCCAACAACGCCACCTACGCGGCCGAACAACGCGCGCTCTATGATTCAAAGAAACAGGGTGCCTACACCATCGTGAGCACGCTCAGCACCAACATTGCCATGATGAGCCTCTCGCAAACGACCTCCTCGTACAAGAAGATTGTCTCGAATGCCCGCGCTGCTAGCGCTCCCTATTCGCTCTCCACGGAGGTAGATGCGACCGTTCTGGCCGGTTACACTGCCCAACGAAAGCTCATTCTGGAGCAGTACGAGTCTGGAAAGGCCGGTATCGGCTCGCTGCACTGGAACACGGCCGATGGCGTTACCATCTATATGAACAAGCCTCTCAGCCGCGGCGCCGTGACTATTAACTCGACTAACCCCCTCGGGAATCCGCTGGTGAACTACCGTGCCGTTACCGACCCAGCTGACATTGAGGTCCTCACTGCGCTGTTCCGCAAGAACAGAGAGCTGATGAGTGCTCGAGATATGGCAGCACTGGGGGTCGCTGAGGCGGCACCCTTTGGCGAGCACATCACTGCGGATAGTGAGCTAGCCTCGGCCTTCCGTGGAGCTATTGACCCCTCGAACGCCCATCAGTGCTGCACGGCAGCTATGATGCCCCGCGTGCTTGGTGGTGTCGTCTCCAGCGAACAGAAGGTGTATGGAGTGAAGGGTTTGAGGGTGGCCGATATCAGCTATTGGCCGATTCAGATTTCGGGTGCTCCGACCGCGACTATGTATGCCTCTGGCGAAAGGGTAAGTTGCTTTATCTGTGTTTTACCCATTATATGAGTCTTGATGCTAACCTGAATTGTGAATTAGAGTGCTGATGCAATCAAGAAGGGGTATAAGCTGGCAGAGTATAAGCGGTAATCTGGGTTGGTTCACTTACTAATTCGGCCCGTCATTTGAGCTGTAATGTTTTTAGATGCTGTACATTCATTGTATATTTACATATAAGCGAATGTTCGCACCTGTCTACAGGTGACCAGGACCTCATCAATGCGTTCGAGGACCGCCTCTTTTGAGGAAGTAATTCGTGATGGTATTCTCCTTCTTCTTTTCCGGTGTCACTGGGTCCATTTTCTTCCTTACTTCCCGCCCCAACCTCCATCAATGCCATCATCTCCTCGAACTCCTTCGTTGGTACTACTCCCCCGCTAGCCTCCTTATGTCCTCTCGCAAAAGACTCTCCAAGTCTCTCCCTCAGACTCGAATCCTCGGCCGTTTTTACGATGCCGTTTAACAGCTCAATGATGTTCACCTCCCCCCTTCCGCCGCTCCTTTCTCTTGCACACTTGGCCACCCTGCACGAAAAGTTCACCTTCCCTTCCAGATACCCCTCATTAGCAGCCATCACCACCTCAAGCCTAGCACTCCTCAAGTGACCCGCCCACCTCGTCGCAATGACCGGGTGCACCTGTGCCTTGCTCTTCATTCTCAAAACCGCCACGCGTCCATCGCTCGAAAATTTTGGCGGGACGCGTGTGCACCGTTCCACTTCGGCGTTGACCTCTGCCCTCGCCACCAAGAGCGCCTTGTTAGCGAGCAGATCGGCCGGGCCAGTGGCCTGCGTCAGTGCTTCCCATGCGGCAGGGACGTTATATGCTGCTGTGCGGCGCGGTGCGTTGATAAGAGAGACGGCGTCGTTGAGCCTTTTGCGCGTGTACCGCTTCAGAACGTCACCCATATCGGGAAAGGGCGGTTGCCACTTGAAATTTGTGCCCAAATCGCCGTGCGTGCCAAGAACGGCCAGCCACGCGCACTGCTCTTCGATGGCAGGGTGAAGAGGATGGCATATGAGGTAGGTTAGTAGGGCAGATGTGGCTATAGGGGGGGAATTGCAGGCAGTGACATGCTGAGAACCAGACGGGAACTCATCCTCGGCAGCCTGGTGATGGTCGATGATGAGGGCTCTGTGGTTCGGGATATCGACAACAGGCAAGGAGCGCCGGGAGCCTTGGTCCAGGACGAAGAGGTAGGATGGAGACAACTTTGTCATGGCCGTCCGCTCCGAAGGGTCGTGGATGTTATTCCCTCTTTGGACGAGGTGAGTGGGGATGAGACTTGAGGGCAGGCCAAGAAGAACGAGAGTCTGTTGAAGTATTGAGCTAGATGCGAGTCCATCCGCGTCCTTGTCAGGAACGATGAGCGTTCTGGTTTTTTGCGGTAGCACTACTAAGTATCAGCAGCCGTGCAAACAATTCCGAGTGCGGTTTGGGATCAGACCACTCAAGGATAAAGCGTCTCGCCGCTTCGATCTCCTCCTTTTTGGCGGGCCAGTTGGCTCTTGGGGTCTCGCCGCTATCATCGCTGGCTGGCGATCCTATTCGTGCCCGTTTCGAGCTTTGAAGTCCCGTGAACGAAGATGCAAGCCGCTTCATGGTGCAAGTGCTAAAGTATTCGAACAAAAATTTGCGACTGGTAGTGGTCCAAAATACACGAACGTGCTCGGATATCTGGACATGCACCCGTCTCGGGGGAGCATAACAATACCTTTGAAGGTGCAGGCCGCTCCGTCATGCTCCGTGTAGGTAAGGTAGGTTGGGCCGAAGAGGAGATGTGCTTTGTCATACATGATGGGGGATGTGTCAAAACAAAAACAGACCAGCAGAAATGACGTCAGCCACTTGTGAGGCTGCTCGCAAGGTTCATATAGTCCTCCGATCCAAGTGCGCTTTCTTTGCACTCCCAAAAGCAATGGAATTGTTTGACTCAAGAACCCGCTTAATGCATGTTTACACAACCTTGAGGGCTTCCCTCCGAACGCCTGGAACACCACCAATGACAGATTCATTTTCCACCCAACAGGCGCAGCACGCCCACGAAGCACACTCGTCTACCGCAGTCCAAGCTAGCCTCGATGGGCAAGGCGCAACATGTACAGAAGAAGGTAAAGAAAGAGGACGACCCGACGCCATGCTATTCGCTCGGCCGGTATCTAAGGCGAGAGCTGTTCATACTCCTTTCTCTCCCTTTATTCGACCTTTTGGATCAGCGACTCGGAAGGCTTCACCCGTTGCGCCCACTCACTGCACACAGAGTTAGTCATGGATGCATGATTTTGAGGGAGATGCAGGGTGTCGGCCAAAAGCACTTACGTCCAGCTTCCATCATAAACCTTTCTCTTCTCAGGCGAGCCAAACTGCGCCTCGTTGAGCGCTGTTTCGAGAACGCAGGCCGTGACGCCGGTTCCGCAGCTGGAGATGATGGGCTTTGAGGGATCAACGCCCGCCTTGGTGAAGACCTCCTTCAACTTGTCGGCTGGCAGGAAGGCCTTGGTGTTGGGGTCCAAGACAGCGCTGAAGGGAATGTTGATAGAGCCAGGCATGTGGCCCGAGGACAGACCCTCTCTCGGCTCCGGCTCCTTGCCGCTCCACCGACCGGGTGATCTCGCATCCAGGATCTGCACGCCCTCGGCGCCCTCTTTATTGGAATCAATGGCAACTTCACGGACCTCCTCGAAGCTCGCGACCTTGTCCTCGTCCATTTCGGGGATGGGGTATGTGCCGCACTCGATGGTCCAGACGTTTCCGGATTCGGTAGGGAGACCCTCCTCGATCCAGAGCTTAAAGTTGTTGAGGATGTGGACCTTGGGGTGGCCAAAGACCTTCATGGTCCAGCCAACACGGGGGGCGCTGAAGATGCCCAGCTCCTGGCTGTCGTAGATGACCACAGTGTCCTCGCGGCGGATGCCGAGCTCGCTCATGGCAGCGGCAAAGTCTTTGGAGCTGGGCAGCATGTGGGGGTAAGGGCTGCGCTTATCGATGACCTTGTCGAGGTCGAAGAAGCGTGCCTTGGGGATTCTCTTTTCGATGAAGACGTCGAGGCCGGTGCGCTTCTGGGGGTCGTTTGGAAGGAACCAGGAGGCGCATAGAGGAATGACACGGGGTTCGGACGAGATGGGAGAAGGAGGGGCCTTCTTGAGGGCTTCGTGCAGCTCCTTGGGGGTGACTAGATAGCTCGAGAAGGAGCGGACAGCCCCCGTTCTGGCGGCAGTCGAGCGCATCGAGGCCCGGATGGGGCTAAGGACTCCCACGAGAGCCATTTTGAATATTCCACTTGTGCTGTCTACCTGTTGTCGGTAGTGGTAGGTTGTGTCGAGGATGCGCCGGGCTAAGGAGAAGAAGCAAGGCAGCGATAAAGGATTTCCGTAGTGCCGCAGTCGATGTCGAAGTCGAAGTCGATGTCGGCGGTGTTGTTGTTGGAGTAAGTCGAGACAAGCGACAGGCGGCCCGATGCAAGGTACCTAGACGTAGAAGCAGAGGTAGAGGTAGGTAGGTTTGGCGTTGCCTGGTTCCTGACGTCCGGACTGCGGCCTGGGAATTGATTGCGGAGAAAACGAGCTTGGTCGTAGCAGTCTCAGTCACTTGAGGTATCTAGCAAATCTACGGGTTGGCAAGCAAAGAAAAAAAGGGCCTTGAGGAGAGGAAGGGGGAAAAAAAAAAAAAAAAAAAAAAAAGGACCCAGCAAGCCGAAATCTCGTCAGCAGCCCGAGGATGAGGACTGTGGATGCGGGGTTTAGACTGCCTTCTTTGTCATAACTTTTGGGATGGGACCTTGGCCGTTCATGCGATGGAGGCAGGTGGAGGCCCAGCAATCAAAATGGTGCAATGTGCAGGGGCTCCTTGGGGGCTCGGCGCTGTGGTACAGACCTACAGGTAGCTTTTCATCCAAACTTTTGAGATGCTTTCAGAGAGCTTGGGCCACACTGAAGTAACGCTACCTGGCGCTAGCACGTACGTAACTGAAGTGCTAGGTATGGCTGGTATGTAATTTGCAACGGGTCAATAACCGCCGACCTCAGCAGGTGCGTTTCCTGTTTCAGTATTAATCGGCCGTTCTGGTACATCAAGTACTACCTCTAACATCTACCTACCCACATAGTCAATAGTCGAGACTGTTACGTCCGATCGGATATCATCACGCACCGATAAGCAACTGCAAACCGGATCTCTCAGGTCTCACGCTCGCATCGAACGAAGAGACTCAAACAAAGAGACTCGAAATGAAGGTCAAGATCAAAAAGTGGAACGCCGTCGCGACTTGGCGATGGGATCTCCCGGAAGACGATGTCTGCGGCATCTGCCAGGTCCACTTTGATGGCACATGCCCGACTTGCAAATATCCGGGCGACGAGTGCAGCTTGTGTAAGACGCCAATGAAGTCCTTCGATGACAGGATACCCAGCTGACCTTCTGGCGCGTGTGTTCCTAGTGTCTGGGAAATGCGGTCACAACTTTCATATGGTATGTTGTTTCTTTTCCACCTTTTCTCTTCCCTCGCTCTCTCGTTGACCAGCATAACAAACAGCACTGTATCCTCGAGTGGATAAAACAGGACTCTGCCAAAGGCCAGTGCCCCATGTGCCGTCAAAGTAAGTTGTTGGATACATTTCCCTCCGCGTTTGGATTCGGACGCGGCGCCTGACATGTCTGGGTAGAATTCGAATGGAATGGCCGCCCCAATGCCACCGAAACATCACTGGCCGACACAACCCAAGGCCCAATGCTCGCCGAGACCTGATATCGCGGTACTCGTCAGGGAACCATTGAGCTTTCTTGCAACTTCCCTCTAGCCCGAGAGTCATGGACTGTTAAAAGAAATTGAGCTTATTATGAAAACAAACCACTTCCATTTATGACCTTGGCGAGCGTGGTTACCGTGGTGAATTGCTGATGTTTACATCTTGTTTCCGTCCGTGCCGTCCTTACAAGTACGTGCTTTTAGGTACTAGAGTGCCTACCACTGCTGCAGAAATACCTACACGTTATTTATTACCTGCAGCTGCAGCAGAGCCCCCAAGACCTGGCCAGCACCACCACCATCGTCACCTTCATGGCATAGAACATCTTATTTGGGAGCCTTTCTTCCCATACCATTACCATCATATCTTTCCTTGTGTGTCAGCTACTTGGATCATTTCTGGTACCATATAACCTGTCCAAAACTCTTGTTTGACTACATACCTCTACACATCAACCAGGACCGTCTCAGGTACCAATCGTTGTACTGACAACGAACCACCGCCTCCATATACCTAACTACGAAATAAGAATGACCGAACCAGATTCCTTCAACCGACCGGGCTCCGCCGCCGCCGCCCGTTACTTCACCTCCTCGAGTCCCCGACCATCCGTCGCAAGTCGGACGAGTCATTCCAGTTTACGGCGAGAGCACGACCTACAGGCAGACCAGCTACAACCTCAAAGTCGTCGCCTGTCGTCAGCACAATCCCACACTCCGTCTCCTCAACCACCCCCTAGCGTCGAGGAGCACACGTTACCAGGGATTGACCAACAACAGCAACAACAACAACAACATCAAGAAGGGGAAGAGGGTGGAGAACAAGGTGGCGGATTCCAGCCATCGTTCTCTTCCCTCTTCACCCTTCTCTCTTCCAGCGCCCACTCCTCCCAGCGCCAGACCATCCATCATCCAACCGTCCACTACGTCTTTGCCGACGACGACCCCGACATCCTCACCGCTGCACTAGCGTACCATCACCGGGGAGGAAGCGAGCAAGATGCCACATCAAGTCCAGACAACGATGAAAGACTCTACAACAAGGAGCCGATAGATCGCGCCGTGATCCTCGATATGGCGCCCTCCTCAAACGGCAATGGGCTCCAAGTGGCATGGGCAAGTAGCCTGTCTCCCGACTGGGCAGTGGTCTCGGCACAAGTGATGCGCATGGAAGATCAAGCCAGCAGTGGCGGTGCTAATGCAGCAGGAGGGGTCTTTGCAGCTTCTTCGCCAAGTGTACATACTGGTCCTTTGATGCTCAAGATCGAAGGGGTAGCCATTGAGCCTTCGTCGTCGTCGTCATCATCGCTATCGTCATCGCGTTTGGGCAGCGGCGGGAAATTGTCGTCCACTCCAGAAGGTGATTTGCAGTCTTCTCTGACGGGCAAGGGCAAGCAAGCTGCGACGGCGGCCCCTGCACCTGAAGAATACCCGACTCTGCTGCAAGATTTTGAGAGGCGCATAGGAGTGCTAAAGAGGGTCGCCGAGGCAGGTTCAGAGAGGCAACGGCGTATATCCTCTATGGACCACCAAGGCTTCGAACATGATCACGGTGGCGGCGGAGCTAGCGGGAAAGGGGACGCACTTCTTGCCGAGGTGCGAGAAGGTGAGGATTTGGGTGCTCAAGATTGAGTGAGGGGGTGGGGGGCTGTGAGTTTTGGGTGCTTGGGGTTTATGGCCCTCTGCTAGGACTCTAACGGGCTTGATTTTCTTGGAGCCCACTTGACGAATCCAGGCAGTCTCACCCTCCTTATCTTCTACCGACCTTTGACGGGCTCCCCCTTATATGTGAACGGAAGGGCGCTTGCTTCCGATTGGCATATCGTAAATTATTGTCGTAGGATAACATGATTGACCTGACGATAAAGTTCGACACTATAGGGCACATGGCGATTACTCACATTTTCCGAGACATTTGATACTGTTGGAAGTAAGATCTTATTCATTATAAAACGCCTTGGCTGATGCTTAAACACCGAGGTTCCGAGGCGAGTTAGAGGTACCACAATATGGCATGGTCGAGCAGAGTTTACCAGCAACTCCTGCCTAACCTTGTTCGCTGTGATCCTCCTCAAAGCAAGACACATGATCCAAGCGACCACTCATTTGGCCGCCCGATCCCTCCCGTTGTATATCCAACGGCCAAATTGCGTACAGAAGATAACGCAAAACACATGACAGTAGAAACGAAGAAACCACCCCCTCTTAACTCCACAAACACATGTTGATCCCCAGAGATGCAAGGGAGAAAAGGCGCAAAGATATGTTGCGAGGTTGCAAAGCGAGTCAGATGGCCAAAACCCGACATTGCAAAACGCGATATCTCAAATAATTGAGGTAGATGAGAGCGATCATTTGCCATTCTTCGCATCGTTATGATGACCCGGAACAAACTGTTTGTGGTCCGCCACTTTGCCGCCTCTCATGCTTTCCAGAATTTCGTCCGTGATGACGAAGCGCTTTCCGGCCCTATGGGGACCGCGTGAAGCCACCGCGTTATTCTGTTCCATAAACTCGAGGATTTCGTCTGTGATCACAAATCGTTTTGCCTTTGTCGCTGGTGAAGGTGCTTGTTTGTAGGGCGAAAAGATGCGGTTGAAACCTTCCGGTGAGAGCCTCTTGACAAGAGACTCCGAGTCGGCACTATCGGGGACGACGTACTTTGACTGTCCGTAGATACGAGAGATAGGGCCGGCCATGGGAGCGGCAATTTGGATAGCTCGGGCATTGTTCATTTGCAAATCATCGGTAACGCTTCGTTGCAGAAGACCGCGCTTCGTGTTTTGCTCCGATTTATTTCCGCCGCCTGGAGGGTGGGTGACGACGACATATACCACCACAATGATAACAATCACCACGATAATGGCCACTAAGGAGAGAGGAATTAGTCATGGTTCTCTGAAGCACCGATTTGGAAGGCCACCGCATCAGCAAACACTTACCGCAGATACCCAAGCACATCCACTTCTTCTTGCGAGTGGCCCGCGCCGTCTGAACTGCCACTGCAATCTCCTCATTGCCCTTGTCGAGATTGTCAACCACCTCCTCACTCGTCTGCTCAATGGCCTGGATCTTGACGTCCTGTTCCACAATCAACGTGTTCAACTGCTCAAACAGCTGCGCCAACTCGACCATTTGCTGCTCAATCCTCTGCAAAGCCTTGTGACGGTCCTGGACAGCACTGAGCACAGCTCTCGCCTCGCCCACGCGATTGTTCTGCATCAAGGCTTGCTGGAAGACCTGCGAGTTTCCGGTAGTGTCCTCCACGGCGGCCCTGACCTCGTCCTCGGTCGCATCGGGGCGCACAATGCGGTACTGGCGGGCCATCTGGTCCTGCATCTTCTTGCGGAACGAGGACTCGACGCCCTGGTAGTCTTGAATCGCTTGTCGCAATCGACGGTCAACGCGGCCAACCTGGGCCTGGTTTCGGGGCTGGCGGCCCTCAGGGCTCGACTTGATTTTGCGGACGCGATCGGTTATGGTGCGGTACAAGGCCATGGTCTCGGTGTTGAGTGCATCTAGTTGCCGACTCGATGAGCTCGCGGATGAATCGGCCTCAGCGAGGCAGCGGTCCTGCAGTCTTCGCAGCTCCCGCAGATTTGCTTCGATTTGCTCGATCCCATTGTCGATGTCTCGACACTCGTTTAGGATTGCAGTCGGATCACCGCTATAGGAGCCCCCGGGGTTGATTGAGCTCATCTCCATATTGTTTCCTGATGCAATGCAATGGTCAATCTGGTTGTACTTTTCGACACTTGTCTCATCTTGAGCTCACCTCCATAGTTTCCTCCGGCGTAGGGGGCGGGAGACTGGTCCCTTCCGCCAAGCGGGGAATAAGCACCAGCCGCACCATCTCGTTGGTCGAAGGAAGGGTCTCTTCCACCGTATCTAGACAGTAACCGATGTCAGTAAGGAACACGGCACGTTGATGTCGTGGTTATTCGGCGTGCCAGGTAGACTAACCCGTACTGATGGTTGTCCATTGTTAGCGATACATTCAGAGAGGATGGCAGTGGAAGCAGAAAGATTGGCGAGAAGGAGGGATGCCCGTATCGGTGGAGTCATGATTATGTAGCAAGACGGTGGACGTGTGAGAGGAAGAACATGTTTTGAAACACTCACACTCATCTTTGGAGGCGGACGCGCACCGGCGCTGATGCTCTAGAAGGCGCTTAAAAGGGGAGATGGATGTTATTCGGGTCGAAATCGAAATGAAAGTATACGTGGGTAATGTCTCTTGAAAGTGACGATGCTTGGTGATGCTTATGCCGACAAAAAAAAAACCGATGCCAAAGATGGTGTACTGGAGATCAGGAAAGAGAGAACGACTAGGAAGAGAACAAAGGATGGGAAATTGGGTGTTTGGTAGGAGAGGGAGAAAGGCAGGTTGCCAGGACGGGACCTCGGACTTGCTGGAGCTGAGATGGGTTTGGTTATTTTGGGGCAGCACTGCGCCTGGTGAAGGATCTGGGCACTTCAATCTGGCAATGTACTGTGTAGGAAAGAGCACAGGAGCCCAAGCAGCGTAGGATTCTCAGGAGTCGATCGAAACGGGCCTAGTGCTACCTACTCCCTGGTGCCCACACAGCCTCTAGCCCACCAGTAACAAGCACTACTATGTGTACATGTGGTGAAGTACCTGTGGGTGGCGAGCAAACGAGGGCTCAACAACACGAACGAATGGGCAATGGAAGTGCAGACCTTCGTTGTTAATATTGCCTTGCACAGTAGGAGCGTACCGTATGCTTGCTTGGGGTTCAGGGAGTTCTTGTAACTTGGTTGGTTGGCTAGCTGGTTGGATGGTTCGTTGGTTGATGAACATCCATCCGGCTTTGATATCCAATTGTTTGCCAAAATCAATGTCCAATGTGCGACTCTTCCCCATGCGACTTGGCAGTAGTACACTCTACAGCTAGTACGTGTACCAACAGTCAACTTTTTATCGGCACGCTGAGAGATGGCGGTAGACAGAAAAGACGACCTCGAGACGAGACGCCCAATACGGCACAATGTCCACAAAGATGAGACGAGCGTCGACGTTTTTTTCAAGGGACCCGAGCATGTTGCATGGATTGGATTCAGGAACGCTCGACACTTGGCGTGGGTGAGGTGGAGCTGTTAATCATTGCGCCGCCATGGATTCCCACGATTCGTCGGATGCTGGACCCGCCTGGCCCCGCTTGTTCCGTCTTTGGTACAGGGCTCGAGCAGGGGCCCGCCTCAAGTCTACCCCAGCGACAGGCATTTGGGCGACACTCATGTGTATCTTTGACTTGGCACCGAGCTTGAATCGAGAGTTTCAGACCAAAGATCGACAGAAACCGTAACTCTAGCTGTTGTACCTGCTAGGTATACAGATACTATCGCCGAGCCCAACACTTCTTCCCCCAACTCAAGGAACCGGCCGTGCTCATCTTATGCTCACTTCTCCTYACTGTATCGGCCCATCACGTCTTCAAACCCGCTTCAGAGAACAGCGTAAGCTGACACATAGCTCACGCTAAAGTCGCTTTGCTTCTCAACCAAGTTACTTCGCTGATACTGGACAAACTGGAACTTGCCCTTACTTTCCCCGGACTGATCGCCGCACATTTCCTCCATTGCTGCCAATACAACTCCAATCGGGTGTCTGCCACACACCGTGTTATTGGTCCCCTTGAGAATGCTGTAGTAGTCACTGTGGTCGCCCGTCTTGATTGAGTCCATCACTAAATCATCAAGCGCCTTGATGACTTCGTGGATAGGTACCTCAGCGTCTTTTGGCTCGCTTCCATCCGCTTTGTTTTTGAACCCTGGCTGGATCTTGAGACTCGCCCACTGTGCGTCCTGGTCACGAACGAGGCCTTTGTATAACTGGGGCCGATATCGGTAGTTCTTCCCCCAATGACAAAAGTCTGATGAGATGATGAACGCGTTCTTGGGGTCCGCCAGATATGGTGCAAGGAGCGCGCCAATGGCTTTCTCCCCGTCTGCAGACAAGTCTCCGACTAAGACCGGCACGATGGGCGGGAACCGGCTACTGTCGCTTCCGAGCGTCTGCTCAAGTCTCTTCCACAGGTAGGGCAGCTGCATCTCCAGACAATGCTCCTGGATGTCATACTCAACAGGGATCGGGGAGAACTTTTGGGTTTTCATCAACTCGTCAACGGCCTCGCCATCCACAACCAGATCCCCAAATGGGGTGCTGTACTTTCCGAACGTCGACAGCGCGCAGCCCTTCAGATAGAAGGTATGGGATGGACCGAGGAGGAAGACACGCTTCACGTTTGCGAGGTCTAGGATTTTGTAGGCCCATGCAGCACATGGCCCAGAGTACGAGTAGCCAGCATGCCTGTTGATAGCCAGTTAGCTTTTGCAGGAAGCGGGCGGGCTGGTAGATCATTGATGGGGAGCCTGACGGAGCAATAATCACACGAGCACCTGGGATGGGGAGGTCCTTTCCATCCAGCTTGTTTGGCACACGACTCATAAACTCGTCGAGTTGGGAGGACAGCCGGGCAGCATTGCCCAGGTACCAGGAGCCAGCATGGCTAGCCGGTCGCGTTTCCTGGAAGTCGCCGTCGCCATCGCTCTTGGACCAGTCTCTCGCCGAGGCCGCCATGCTCAATCGAAGTCTGCAAGCCTCTTGGGGTCTAATGTAGGGGCTTGATATGGGAACGGTTTACACAGTACACAATAACCAAGGGGAGATCAATGCGAAGGGGTGCGGTAGGTATTTTACGATCCCTACTCACAAAGATGCCTGGAATGTGTGTTGTTGAAGACGTTATCGCCGGGAGGAGAGGGCGATGGGTAGGTATTTATCAGTGCTACAGTGCCCCGCATTGCCGGCAGGATGACGTCCTCTGTAAACACAGAAGTGCGCTGGTCCCGTCTAAACGGGAGAGCTAAAGGTGCTAGGCACACTAAGGTACTACAAGGCATATCCACCTAGCTTTAAAGACTGGAGCTCACCAGAGGTATGTAAGATGCGGGGTGTGATAGTCGGACAGGTCATCATCCCATGGCATGCATATCCGCCGGATTATCTTGTGATTCACCTTGTGCTTTTTTAGCATTGGCCCACAAAAGCTGTCGACATCGTTTATCTGACTCTGCTTGTTCCTCTACTCGGGACGTCCGCTTCCTCTCTCCTTCAACACCTAACTCCGTTCCGTGGTGTTAGCTCTAGAGCCTTAATAGGCGCGCACTTCATCGGACGTTGCCGTAACCGCTGTAAYTCCGTATGAGCCGCTTCATGGAAATCCCAGAGCAGCTACCAATCTTCAGGTGTCGGTTAGAATCTTATACTCCCGAGTTCGATTCCCGCTTCGTAGATTCGACAAGTCGCAAACCACGACGAATGTTCAAAGGGCTACCCTATAGCCTATCCGTCCGGCCCGATGGTGTTGGCATATCCCATTCCATATGCTCTTGGCACGGTGCTACCGTCAGGAGTTAGAGCCGTCCGGCGGGTGCTCGCTCTGCCACTGAGTTCATCGGTTGTGTAGATTGATCCTCGTCCGGCTATATTCCAGTGGTGTTTTTCCTGCCGCAGTCTGGCTTATACTCACGTTTCCTTAATGTAATAGCACTGAAGACTATTTCTGCCTTGTAGTTGAGAGCATCATTCCTTGGAAGGTGCCGCCACATGATCCAGACTTGACGAGCCATCTGCTCGCAAAAATATAAACCAAAAATTAAAATAAAACAAAACCAAAACAAAGATTCGCCAAATGCGCCCATAGCCAGCCAGAATCGAGACCCCTGAAAACGCCTTATCCAAACCTAGTTTTGAAATAGTGGTATCTTGTCATCTCTTCCCGAGCCGATAGCCTGATGGAACGCTAATAGCATTTTAGCCAACCCAGACCCTTCTCTCGGCACATGCCAAACATCTCCTGTGTTCTCCCAAATTACTGATCGAACAACTGAAACAAACCATCTTCCTACAAGCTTCGCATTGCGATAAGCTACTGTCGTATTCATCGTTCCCTTGTTCACGTCCGGAGCTGTCCTGGGTAGAAACATCCATCATGTCAACGTCGTGGTCTCCCCCTTCTCCTCTTTTCTTGGCATGTCTGTTCCCACCACTACCACCACTGTTACCACTCGGGCCTGCCCCACAATCCTCACAGCTCGTAGGAGTATCTAGGAGGATGTTGCCAGAGGTGTCCGACAGTGTTGCAGGAGAAATGTGAGAGGAAGATGTCATGACTGGAGCAGCGGGAAGGTTCCAGAAGCTGTGAAGCGAGCGCTGTTGACCGCGGCTGGCTTGTTGTTGCTTTTGGAGGGTAACAGACGGTCCGACGGCGTTGACAGTGCTTGGTTGCTGCTGCTGGTGGGGGTTCAAGGCTGGGCTTGCGGCTTGGTGTTGTTGCTGTTGCTGTTGCTGTTGGGCGGCATACAGCAAGCTGAGGGTCCGTTCTGGCACCGGGTCGAGTAAGCGTTAGTCCCGGGGCCGATGGAGGGAGAGGAGAACTGGGCAGACGCACGATGGACTTCATCCTCAGAAGGCCGGTTGTTGCGGTACCGCTTCATGGTGCGGCTGTGAAGATGGGATGGCATGGATAAGGGTATGGTGGAAAAGGATTTCTGGCTATTGATGACAGAAGCGATTGCGCTCAGGTCGAAGCCATGGTCGTTGGACGTTCCAGCTGATGGGGACGGCAAAGATGAGCTCAAGGAGAGCTCAGACTCTGATCGTTTGCGCTTGAGGAACATGTCGCGATGTCGCGTTGAACTTTGGCACACGGGACAGGGTAGGTTCGGGAAACATATGACTAGGAATGGCCGGTTGTCAATTTTCCAACAATGTCGGCTTGGGACGTGGTGTTGTAAGTTGTCTGGAGCCTGCAGTTGAAGCAGGAAGTCAAAGCCACCTTACGCGACCCGCCGCGATCGATAAGTGATGTTGAATTAAGGTAACGTCGAGTCTTGGCAGTGTTGGGGTTACGGTAATAGACCCTGCACTTGCAACCCCCATTTCAAACAAACCCCCTATAAGAGCAAAGCTTCAGAGTATGTATCTCCGTCTTTTTGCTAAAGCTCAACGCAAACGAGCCACTAACAACAGCAAACCCTATATTCGACAGAGTTTGATTCCGAAGATAATACTGGTGCGGTTGCCTTTATTGGAACTTTGACTTGTTCAGCCGTAGGGTTTCTGTAAGCGTAGGGATTATACCCCAGTACAGTCTTGAAAGTCTTCCCAATAGTTACTTGCAGCACACATCGACAGCCGCGGTTAGTGGTGAAACTTCCAAGTTCGCTAAACTCTCCTGGACTAGAAAATCCCATTCGAATCGGTTAAAAAGGTATTCAGCTTTGTCAGATCAAAGGGTTCGAGATTTAGCATTGCAACAAGCAACCTGACAACGAAGATAAGTTTATACCCGAAACCCAAATTGTCGAGGCTTTCGGGTTATCTATTTATTCTCTTTACTCTCACCCAATACGGACGATATACACACCCGCCCTTGCGCTCCTAAGTCCGCGGTGTGTCATTAACGCGCTTTTAGCTGTCCAACAACGTGCTACCTGCCAGGGGCCACAGAGCTTCTAAACCATTTATGTGGATCCCCAAGTCCGTCTCGCATGGCTTTCGCTAGCCCATTGTAAGGCCATTTCCAGGTCGAATCGTCAGGACCAAGTAACTTATGCGATTGTTCCGACACTATTTGGCCCCGAACTGCCCAAATTTGCCGTCGACGTAGTAGTCGGCCAACGCTTTGCGTACACTTCCGGCCCACTCCTTAGTCAGGCATACCGACGAGCGCGAAGCCTTCCGCATGGCTTCACCAGAAGAGAAGGTGCTTTGTTACGCTCTCATCCATTGTCGCTTTGTGCGCTGCACCATGTGTGTCAGTTTGTTGGCATCTTCTTGATGGCTGGACTGCAGCCTGCTGGTGAGGAGCGTCAGGGATTGCGTAGCCGTTAGGCGAGTTGAGCTCGGTGCGAAGGTGGTGGCGTGGTGGATGGGTGAGATGCGACGATCCGCGGATAGAGGACTGACTGGTCTTCGAGATGAATCCCATCAATTCCATACTGTTATGGTTCAGGAGATGTATCAACCATGTTATGTTGTACGCGCACTGATTGACAGAAGATCGGCAGAGGGATGACATATCGGTGCTAAAAGGATAGCTGACATGCATTCTAAAAGGCCATTTTATCTTCTTGCGCGGCAAACTCTAATGTCCAGAATCCGTCTTTTTCCAAACTGCGGGCCAGTCCTACTCTGCTCTTGATTAATGAGTTCAGACACAGTAATTATCCAAAACAGAGCCTTTTCTGCTTCGGGTCGGGTGTAGTAGCATGTCGTCCTCTCTTTCTCTCCTTTGGCTTCTTGTGTTCCATCTTTGAGGTTTTGGGCTCTGGGGACGGCATGGCAGCTTCCTCCTGTATGGTATCACGGATTGCTTGCCGCGAGAGACATAGGTCAATGTGGTCATTGAAACGCCTTTCTTCCGCCACCTGCGGCCTGTTGCAAATTGGGCAATCCCACCACTCTGGCTCTGCAACAAGGGGCTCTCCGTCAACTCGTCGCGGACGAGGCGCGATCTCATTCCCATCTCTGTGGGGGGCAACTTGGCTGGGTGAGTCCCGCCCCGTTATTTTTGTTTCTCTTGTGTCCTGGGCTCCTTGCTCTTCCGATGATACAGCTGATATTCCCACAGGCCGTTTCTCCCATTCACCGCCATCCATGTTTGTCGTTTTCTTCGCGGAAGTGGTCTCATAGTCTTCCGATCCATTACCCCGCGACTTTACGCCAAAAAAGGCCATTGTGTCTGGCTTCTTCGTACTGACGAGATGTGTACATCTCAAGCCCATCAATCGCAACTTCATGCCTGGGATTTCCTGCTCTAGTTTCGTAAGCATCGGAAGCGCGTAATTATACAGGTCCGTAGCAAGGTGTACGGCCCGGGGCAGAACAGCCTGGCGGGTGAGGACCTCGAACGTGTGAAGCTTCACTTTGAGACACAAAGTTCGACCCTTGCATTCGGCCCGGCGCAAATCTTGTTCGAGATCCTCCGACGTCCGACGCAGCTTGTTTCGGAGCTCTGTCGGGTCACTCATGTCACGAAAAGTGCTCTCCGTGCCGACGCTCTTGCGCTCATATGTCTCTGCTGGCTTTACGCACGTGCGACCTAAGCCCAGATAACAGTGAATAAGGAATTCATAGGCTATCTCTCCAAAAAGCTGACGAAGATACTGCCTATTGGAGTAAATGTCCCCAAGTGTATGAATTCCCACTGCGGCAAGCTCGCGCTCAAACACGCGTCCTATGCCGTTCACCTTGCGACATGGAAGGTCCCGCATAAACTCCATGATAGCGACACGTTCGCTGGGCAAGACGTATTGCCCGTTTGGTTTGTTCATATTGGAGCAGATCTTGGCGAGCCTTGTATTTGCAGCGATGCCCGCAGAAACAGTGATGCTTGTCTTTTCATGGATTTCGCTCCGCATTTTGGCCACGGCGTCGGCCGGGGCCATGGCATGTCGAGTACAATAATCGGTAATGTTGAGGTACGCCTCGTCTATGCTCGCGCTCTCAAAGTTGGGATCGTACTCGGCTATGATTTCGCGCACCTCCCCGGCCTTTGCTGTGTACTTGTCGAAATTAATCGGGAGCAAAATGAGCTCGGGACAGAGCTTCTTGGCGACGAAGCCTGCCATGCCACTGCGACAGCCGTACTTGCGGGCGACGTAGTTGCAAGTGGTGAGGACCCCTCCGCCGACGGCGAAAGGGAGGTCCTTGAGTTCAGGGCGATCCAGTTGTTCCACGGCGGCGTAAAAAGCATCACAGTCGACATGAACTATGTGTTGGGACAGATCCCGCGACAGCTCCAGCTGTGCAATAAGGCTGTCGACGACTCGAAGCTCATGACCAAGGTCCAGTTTCTCCAGCTGGCGTTTCTTGCTAAGAATCTGGTCGATCTTGGCTGTAAGACTCTTGTCCCTGGCCTCCTCGCGGTTGAAGAACTTGGAACCTCTGGAGGCATTGTATATGATCTCGGACACCTTGGACTGATCAACGGTATCCTGGCCAGCCTTCAGCAGCGAAGGCCCCAGAAGGCTGTACTTGAGTGAAGCAGCTGCATCCTCACCGTTTTCCTTGGGGTGGTCTTGTGGAGGCGGCAAATTCTTTGTGGATCCGCTAGGGTCGTCTGTATCGGTTCCGCTCGTCTCTGGTTGTGCTGTTGTGGTCATGGTGTAGAGGCAGTGCCGAGTGAGCAGCGGAGACTCTGGCAGTGATGGCGCATTTCAATGGTTGGGCGTGACGGGTCAAATGATGTCTCTCCGATACGGCTCGCGCGCGGATCTGGCGCTGTGCGAGTAGAGGTAAACTATATTCGAGTAGGATATTTGATGAGACGATCGCACATGTGCAGTGGTAACAAAGACCACGCAGGTGCAGCCTTGGTAACTGGGAAGAGACGGAGGGGAGGTAGGCACGGAGGCACGGTAGATTACGAGGTCAAAGGGCGACGCGCTTGGGCGGGGCCGGCCTTGCCCCGAACGTCGCGTTAGCAGCCACCAAGTCACGAGACCTCCTTGCGTGGCCCCCTTTTCCCCTTACAGCCGGGGTTAGGGTTGGCTGCCAACAGTGTCAGCGTGACGGCGTCAGGACGTCAGGTACCTCTAACGAAGAAGCGCACTCAGCAAGTGCTTCCCAAGTACAAACAAGTAGTTTTTTCGGGAACCTTTATACAAAAATTGCCGTATGGCATCGCCAGGCCACGAGTTGTCTAACCCTTTTTGGAGAAAAAAATAATCGCCAGCAATCGTATTGACAAAAAAACACTAGCCCTCATCAGACCCGACACCACGAATGGTAACGCTCCGTCGAAGCCGATGATCCTCCTCTTCTTCGTCGTGCATCTCGTCTCCGGGTAGACGGACCGCTCGATCAAGTGCGACCGGCAGGTTTCTATGCCGTCCCCTCAACATGACAGCGCAAAGAACCACCTTTGAAGCAGTATGCCACCCCCCAGCGAAACTGTAGTTGGCGTTGGGGAGCCCGACGCTAATTCCAACGCAGCCGTAAGCAGATACCACTTCGAATATCACGTTAAACACGCTGAAAGTGACCGGATCGGCCAAGAAGTTGCTTGTCTCGATCGTAACGATAACAAGGACCGCAGCCGCCAACCACCACATATCGTGCGCCAGCTGTCCCTGGATTTGTTGCTGTTGGGCAAGTCATTATAAGGCCAGTCCTTCGCTAGATGGATGAGGTCGATAAAACTTACACTAATGAAGCTGATGCGAGAATCTGCCGCGGGGTTTGTCAAAGGGGTGCGCACACCGACCCCATGCCAAGTGAAAGTATGGTGAAAGACTCGACCGATGGCTGACGTCCCGCTGTGGCCAAGTTGACGAGCAAGGCTTGTTACTCCAGAGGGCCCGTGTAAACCGGATTCAATGTCTGGCGGTACCGGGTCACCAGAGTATATGCCCAGCGAGCGTTCTTCATATACATTTGTGTGCCTCAGGGTTATAACCACAGGAAAGCACGAAATGTACATCATGATGGTATACAACACCTGGACGCCAATGTACAAGGAAGGGATAGCGATCACGTAGAAGCCCCCAGAACGTACAGCTATCCACGCGGTCAACTTTTGTTTTGTGCGACATTAACAGACCAAGGAAACCTCGGAACAAAGCTTACCAACTGCTTGGAAGAGACCATCCATAACCCGCGAGCCTTTTGAGAGCGACTCAACGGCGGGGTTGCCGATGTTCAAGAGCTCGAAAGCGACCCAGTCGACGCTGTTGAGGAGGATAAGCATGAAAACCAGCCACCAAGTCTGTCTCTGTGGGAACAGGTTTGTGTATACTCGGCGGGGATAGTCAAGAATGAACTGCAGTGTTTCTTTCAGTTCGCGAAGCTCCGTCTCCACGGTCGCTACGGCCAATACCTGAAGGAGGCCCCATAGAATCAGCCGGAGAAATATAGGAAAAGCAGTATTTCCAGCCAGGATGAGCAATCCCATGGTGACCAGAACATAATATGAGTCCTGGAATGGTATCATATTGAGGTCTAGAAGGGACATTCCCGAATTATTGAAGGCCGAGGCGCCGTTGAAGATCCCAAGCCACCATGGGTTGATGCCGTTTCTGAGGGGCGGCTCAGGGCGGTGGCGGTTGACCCAGGCGCCCAACGCAATGCAGCCGATGAGCTGCCAAAGGAAAAAGTAGAGCGGTACGATAACCGCCAAACCCCTAAGAGCACGGTACTCGCAACCTCCAAGCACACGGCGCTCCTCTCGGGAGAGGTCGTGGAACTGGGCGTTTCTGCCTGCCGCGCGAGCGAAAAGACTGCGCACGCTGAACTCGCCCTTCTCATCCCCCTCGGTTTCCATAGGCTCCTGCCTTTGAGGGCCAATCCTGCGGGCCGTGTTGTTCCGACTCACAAGATATCCGTATTGCGCTGCTGTAGAAACGCCAGTTGGTGGGTGGTTCTCGGGGCTTGAATGTGGTGTTTCGGCGAAGGCAATATGGGCAAGCGTGGGGGAACGTTGCGGCGCGTTCTTGTCAGAAGACTTTGTGGTTCCAGTGCAGTGGGTGTGATGCGGGTGAACGTCCAGGATTAAATCATGAGGATTGCCCGGACTCGATGCCGATTTGCTGGCCAAACCAGGGGTTTCGGTCATGGCCGGCGGTGGAATGACATTCAGCGACCGTCTTCCCTGGGACGGCATGAACCTCAAGCGTGAAAGACTGACTGAACTTGACCTGTTGGCCCTTCGAAGCCGATCGGCGCGGACCACGTCCTTGAAGCGCTTCTCAAAGGCATGTTTGCGGGCGAGGACGGTCCAAATAGAAACCCAGATGGCACTGCCGAATATGATGAGAAGAAAAAGCAAGATCTGCTGCCATGTTGTCATCTCACTCAGGTTGACTGTGTTTAGCCCCGTTTCGGTCATGGCACTGACAACTAAGAAGAGGCTATCGGCATAGCTGATTCTATGGGCCGGATTGGATGAGCCCCAGAAGATGAGGGAGGCGAACAGGCAGACGACGATGAAGTAGGCGTAGTGAATGCTGATGAAGTTGACGGGCGGCAACATGGCACGAAGCCTCGAGGGGGCGCTCTCGTTTCCGGCACTATGCTGCATGGTGTGCATGGTGGTGAGGAGTTGTGTGATGAAGCGGAAATACACAAATGGATGTCAGAAGAAGGCGTTGAAAGCAGGTTGACTACATGACTGAATTTATCGGCGCACAACCATCAACATGGTCGTCGACTCTTGATGTTGCAAAAGCGGCATATAAAAATAAGGTAAGTGAAGCGAAAAGGGCTTTGGATAGAGGTGATAGTATGAAAGCGGTGAGCTTCGTAACCTCCTCCGTGCTCCGTCTGGGTTTTACCGATTGTGTTTGCCGCTTTTTTCTGGGAGCAAGCGACGGCCGCCTCCGAACAAAGCTGCAAATGTCTGTCTGACCAAGCGCTTTGTGCGAGCGGGTTGGAAGGCTTGATGCCGCGGCGATGCTCCTGGTCCTCAGTCCTCACCTGCAGAGTGTATCCGTGCAAGTTAGTATTGCACCACTTGTGGGATAACCCAGTTGCTCAGGTTCAGGACAAGCCTTGTTTTCAGACTCACAGCCTGCGTCGGCCCAGCGATGGTTTCTGTCGCCGCACCAACTCCTCGGGTTGAGCTCTTTAACTAAAGTGCCTACTACTAGGTAATACCAAGCTGCAGTATCAAGTAAGGTAACGGTGAGTAGGAGCGGTTATGCGATTGATTATGCGAGAGGTGTCGGGTCGCGTCCGGTCGAGGGACCTACTCTAGACGTGCAGTGGCTGTTGCTGTCAGGGAAGAGTTTGTCACGAGTCAGTTCTCAAATTGCGGTCGTCACTCGCTCGGCGCAAAACCTAACCCTAGGACCTATATGGTAAGAACGACCTATATAGACACCGCTCTGAGCTTTAAAGAGACACAGTCACGATTTATTTGAACTTTACACACAGCTGGAAGCTCACCGTTATCCCCGTTATCCGTACGTCCCCGTTATCAGAGTTTCTTGTGGCAAACATCAAGCTCCTGCATTATTAACCATGTCGATTTATCCCTGATTTTCCTTGCGCACACTTGTTTTTCTCAGTCCCAGCCTACTTACTTGAAGGATATCACATGTAATCGCTGGATACCATACCGCCGGCATCGTTGAAGAACCGGAAGGCTACCTTACAAGCATGCCTCGAGTTGATGGTAGATGCTGTAGGTGCACCAACCCCATTTTTTCCTGCTGAACGTAAAGGCGCCGTACATCACACCCTGTTCCCTCCAGGGCCTGGGGGCCAACCAGGCTGGACTGGCGACATCAACAAAGACACGCACACGACGGCGAGGAATCCTACAACACATCAAACTAACGACATATGTCTGTGCTGGTTCTACAACTATATTACATATGTACCGCGGCATCACATCATAGACCTGATGCGTATCAGAGCTCATTGTGTTCCTGGACATCATCAGTGTCAGCGACAACTGTCTTGACGGCTTCGGCAGCTCCGCTGACCACGCTGGCCACCTTCTCGACAACATTGGCAGAAGCCTCCTCGGCCTTCTCCTCGGCCTTCTCGGTAGCGTCCGCAATCTTCTCTCCAGCCTTGTCGGTAGCCTCAGCAACCTTTTCTTCAACCGTCGAAGCAGCCTCCTCGGCTTTCTCGGCGGCCTTCTTGTAGACGATGGATTCGGGCTTGGGGACACCGTCAATGCCAATCAACTCGGTCTCGAAAATCAGGGTGGAACCGGCCGGGATGGGACCGATGGAGCGCTGGCCGTAGCCGTAACTGGGAGCAACCGTCAATGTCCGCTTCTCGCCAATGCACATGTCTACGAGGCCTTGGTCCCATCTATCGAATCGAATGGTTAGCACCGCATTGTTTCCGGGTCGTGCAGCGAGAAAGTGTCAACCAACCCCTTGATAACCTGACCACCGCCGAGCTTGAAGCTGAAGGGTGTCCCGCGGTCATAGCCTGGAGCAGTCACGGGTGTTAGCATTGCACGGAGCGCAGAATACAGTTACGGCCAGGTGGCAGGGCGACTTGCTAGCATCAAACTGCTGGCCATTGGATTGGAGGGTGCCGCGGTAATGGACGTTGATCTTGTCGCCCTTGCGAGTCTTGCGATCGCACTCGACAGGAACGGTAACGTCGATGCCCAGCTCCTCGGCGGCCAGGACGCCAACGGTGGCGGAGGCCAGCAGCGACAGAGACAGCAAAATGGACTTCATGGTTATGGCTTGTGGTGATCTCGATAGGGCGTTTTAGGGTTGGGTAGCTGCGAAAGGTAGGAACAATGTCGAAACGTGGATTGCGGACTCTTGAAAGGTCGTTGAACTAACTGTTGGCGCCTGAGTAGGGGTAGTTGGACACCTGGCTGCAATGGATGCTCCCCTCTCAGCCAGTGAGCTAGGCCAGCAAGTGGAAGCCAAGCAGTTGTGTACCTACGTAGAGCCAGGTACCAGATAATAATACCTTGCGGCAGGCAATCAGTGGGGTTATGACGACATCCAGCCCCTTGAGATGCCCAACATCCCATAGGGGCTGGTGGGCTAGGCGAGCTAGGTAGGTAAGGTAGGTACCTGGTTGTATGTTGCGCATCGCCTACCCTAAACACCATTCAGCTCCCTCTGCCTAGGCGTCTTTCTACCAGGTGCCTACCTACTCGTCATCATAGTATGAGCGCCATGGATATGGTTTTTTTCCCAAGGCTGAAAGGTTTCTCATGTCGGTGGCTGAGCCGTCAATTGCTTGGGCCATAGAAAGAGAGAGAGAGCAGACTGTGTTGATCGAGGAAGCCCTGCATTCTGCCTCTTCACTGTGCTTCACATTGCCTCGTCTCACCGAGAAACCGCAACATCCCCCTTTCCACCTCGTACACATCACCACCGCTTCCACGCTTCCACGCGGCTTTCACAGGGGACCAGTGTCCCGTCTGTCGGTCTGTCCTACCAAAGCAGCAAAGCCTGGGGCATTCGGCCTACAACATCAGAAGACAACCACGAGAACTCATGAGTTACGTCGCCAGCATCTTCAACATACAAGGCAACCCAGGCAGCAGTCTGGACATCGGTCACCCCTTGGCTTGTTAGGCCAAGGTAGGACTTTTTTAGTTACGGTCTACGAGCTGCGATGCCCGAGGAGCGACGCAAATTGGGGAGCGGTAGCTACATGCCATGATATCACTTCATGCCTTCCTTCAGTGAGCTTTTCCGTCTTCCGTGTTGCTTGGTCTTTTTGTCAACTGACATGCGGCAGGTACTTATGTCGTCCAGAGCCAATCCCTTCCGAGTGCCTGATCATGGGCCTTGTTGTTTGCTTTGCAGTCTTTGACCACCTCATTGCTGTTTTGCTGTCATCACCATGGTATGCTGGAAAGGGGGCTCGGTGACCACCGGCTGCGCCATCTGGATCTGCCTACTCCGTCCTCTCCCCTTGACTTGACCCTCCAAGCGGCCGGATTGAGTCATTTYGTTTCGTTCTTTGGCRCTTCCTAGCTGTCTTGCGGAGAAAGCKATGGAAATGAAGGCCAGAGTGCCTACCATTCCGCCTACAACTCACCGAGGCGGTGCTGCGTACACCTGGTCCCTTGACAAAGCAATGCTCAGTCTGCTTCGCTTTGTCTAATAAACTCCTGATGGTCAACTTTCACCTAGAAAACTGAGCTCTATATAAGCAAATCTATCACTGCCGTCCTTACCAGATTCGATCTCATCTTTGTCCCAACGAGCAAGTCCTTTTGAGCCTCTACAAGTTGATCAGTATCTTCCCAGCAAATCTTCTCCTTTTCCAACTACCAAAGCACGCCAAAGTACCTTCCTGTCCAACAACCAAAATGGGTGGCAACCAAGAAACGTATATCAGTACTAGCGGGAGCCGGTCCCCCTACTACAGCTCACGCACTACATCACCGTCATCGAGCAGCAACTCAAGGTCCTCGGCGAATTCTGTTTCTTACAGGTCTGGTTCTGCAGGCACGTGCGCTTCCAATTCTTCAGTCGACATCATAGATTGCATGTGCTAACTTCTGTCAAAGATAACCATAATGTTACCGCCCGAGAAAAGAGCAAGGTCGTTGTTATCCACCACCACCAGCCCAATCCGGCCAGGGATGAGCCTCGATCGTCAGATTATTATAGGAGATAACACCAGTGCGGATATATCCGTGTCTGTCTTTTCCCTTGGGTATACATCTGAGGAATACCACATGGTGCCCATTTCACAGCACACAGGAGATTGTACGATATTGTTTTGTGGCATTACTAGACGTGGGATTGCTTATGGTTTGTAGCCTTTCATCATGTCAACTGAAGTTTCCTGGTTAGAGTAGGAGTTAAGTGTGGAGCATTGGATAAAGAAAGTTAGACAGTCAAGTCGTTAAAGTTAGGTAGGTCTAATGGTGGAAGAGAAAGTCATTGCATCCGTAACAATTCGTTCAGTCCAGCTATTTCGTTATGTGCTACGTTGCGTTGCGTGTTGCACGTCGTTTGAACCTCAAGTCCTACCATTGCTAAAGAAGTGGACTAGATAACAATATGCTCAAGCTTGACACAACACATAAAACATTGACTCGGGGTGTGTGCTGTACGAGTACAACGATCGAAACAATCCAAGCCAAGTATATACAGCACCAAATCTATAGACGTGTAAACGCTGCACAGCGAGATGATCAAGAGTGCATATCCTGAGAGTTGCTTCAAAATTGCGTAGGTTTGTCTTGTAACGTCCAGTCTTATATAGTTAGCTATGCTGAGTGGAGTTCATCCCCTTGCCGTGGGTAGAGGCACTCACCGCACTCGAACAAGGCATCTAATAGAATCATGTAATTCAATCACACTTGCTATATGGTGGTTTGTGTCTGTCCATTCAGCAATCCATTCATAAAGGGCAAGAGGCACCGCAACAACCATGGTTGATACATATCTGTTGTTCAAACTACCGCCTCTTCAGTATGTAGTAACGCCATATTTTCATCACCTCCTAGCTATGCATTATTCCATGCTCGAAACGATCACTGAATGCAATGTAAAGGTTGTGGATGTTAATCAAGCACCGCCTTCTCTCTTCGCATATTCTTCCTCAATAGCCTCCTGGTACTTTTCTTCAGGCGAGCGGGGGTCTTCATGAAGGACCCCTTCCTTAATCAATGCTTCCGGGGAGGGCCGGTGGGCGATTTTTTCGTTCAAAGAATCAGCACGCATATGCTTTTCGAGCTGGAATCGGGGCAAGATAAGATGTCAGCACGGTCCGACAAACCAACCTTGACAAGACAGCATTRCCTCTTTCTGTTGTGCTATGAGCCCCGGAGCTGCGTTTGAGGCCGGAAGAATGTTTTCTGAATAAGGACCGTTTGTGCAGATTAGTGAACCTTGTTCAAAATACGTGCAACTATGCGTTCCGTTGCATGGACATGAGGCAAAATATCATACTCTTGACCAGTTCTTGGCGCACCGGACGATGTTTCAGATGCTGTTCGAGAGAGTTCTTGCGCTGGGGGTCGGGACGGCTAGGAGAGATAGGAGTCTCGTCGATAGCAGGAGCTTGGTTGGCCTTGTGGCTCGAGTCGGCCATGGTGTCGAATATGTAGTCCCTTTGAGGTTCGACAATTGATTGTTTGTGGCCGTTGTGTTTTTCAAAGATCAATTTCCTGGACGTAGTAGAACGAAGGCGCCAAGGTCAGGCTTGACAAAAGGATGATGATGGAAGACCACCTTATATAGTAGGACGGCCCGCCTAAGTAGGAAAGGTTCCTAGCACAAGACCCTCAAAACAGCTGATGCTTTTGGTTACAGCAAGCTAGTTCCTCGCTTCCACGGAGCCAGGAACCAGTCTGTCCTCGTCTCCCACATGGATTGCGGTACGTAGACAACCAGGTACCTAGGTGGAATTGTACGGTGTCACATCATCTACCGGCCTCGGCCTAGTGTTGTATATGATTGGATCTCCCAGGCCGCTCGCTGTCACCTCTACTGTACCTAGCGAAGTATCTGCCTGAGCTACCTCACCCCCGCACCTGCAATGTATGCCCAATACGTCCACAGCGCGCACGGTACATACTTGATAGGTACTCCCTACCTGCATTAGAGACATGTGTAGTATCTACATGTAGYCCTGTACAAACGGGGGGCGCCAACGTGCTCGATTGTACTTTGTTCCGCTACTCAAAAGTACAGTGGCTCGAGCCCGGTAATAACTAACAATGACGCAGCGAGCTCGAATGACAGCTGCGTCCAGATGTTCATCTCTTTGAGCTGGGAGGCTGGGGTAACGGGATGCTGAGGAGCATAGGTACTAGTAGGAGGTGGGTCGGGATCATAGTTATGGGCGGATAAGTACCTAGGTGGCTGTCAACGCAAATTACCTTTTGATCCAGATTGCAAAAGGTAACTGGGGAAAGAGACTCGAGTCTGATCTGACATATATACCTCTAGGTAGGCAGGTAGCGGGCACCACTGGTGCAAACTTCCACTTGGACGGTACAGTGAACAGACATTCTCCCTCCCACCTAAACCTCGTCGAATGGATTGAAGGGTTGGGCCTTATGACCCCCACTTGTCTACACCTGCCCGAGCACAGTATCGACCTACCTCTACACCTCTGCCCTGACCACCATCCTCACTCATCACGCCGGCAGGATCTCSTCTCAAAGCTCCTGCACTTCCCTTGCTTCAACTCGCGCTGCAGGTGCGTTCTATAACTCTAGGTCACCTTCTCTCCATCTAACTACGGGTTTTCAAGGCCCAAGCCTGCAAATCATCATCCGTAGGTCATGCTGTGCCTAGACCAGGTTCGAGTGATTCCGCGCGGCCAGTTGCACCAACATACCATGTCTTGAGGGTTGTTTCGATACGACAACCAGTCTCCCTGCCTTGCTGCTTGCTATTTTTTCTTGTTCATGTTTCGAGTGCTGGGGCTTCAGCTACCATGGGCCAAGTACTGTCAGAGGAGAAGCCGGCTCCCCTATCCCACGAGGAGTTGGTCAAGGAACTGGTGAGTGTTGTTCAGTGTCGCTGAACCGCCGACCGCCCATTCTGTCGTTGAACTATGCTAATATGCCCACAGGCCAACATATTTGCGGACAAGTGCTTCACATCTCTTGAGTTGTACTCGCTGAAGCAAGTCTTCAAGAGCCTGGCCCACCATGAGCAGCGTATAGGCTATCTCAAAGAGGGCACCATTGCGAAATATCTCAAAGTTCCCGACATTCTCGGCGTCTCTCCTGTGCTCTTCCAGATGGCATCCTACATTGCTGCCTTCCCTTTCTTGGAAGATGCCCCCGCCGTCTTGGGCCTGGAGCAGATGGTCATAGTGATCACTCTCATGACAGATAGATACCAGCGCGTGTTGGGAAAGGGTGCTGCTGATAAAACCAAGTTGCTGTTCAAGAGCCTGGCAGTTTACGACCGCAAATTTTCGAAACCGGCTGTCGATACGCACGGTGGCTCGACAAACGCAAGAGAGCAAATCGGAAATGATGGACAAGGGCTTGACAATGACGAACTGGTACTTGCTG
Source organism: Neurospora terricola FGSC 1889 (assembly GCA_009805285.1). Lineage (NCBI taxonomy): Eukaryota > Fungi > Ascomycota > Sordariomycetes > Sordariales > Sordariaceae > Neurospora > Neurospora terricola. The sequence goes on along the minus strand of RANZ01000239.1, from coordinate 7,189 downwards.
CGTTCGATGCTTTGGGCCATGTCACTCCTGATAAACAGCAGAATATGCCCGCCACTCACGGGGCTATGATACCGGGGGATAATTTTCGGAAGTTCATCATGCTCCTCCTTCTCGTCGCACCACTGGATCCCCAGGACAGTCTGGACTCCGATCCCGATCGATTGACCGGGGCTGGGCTACAAAGCTTGAGGACAGTAGCCGAGTCAATTCTGGCGGCCTTCCTGGACGTGGAACAAAACCCAGGCGTCGAATATCTCCGCTTCAGCAAGGTCATAGCCGGCTGCCTACCCTTTCTTTTCCAAGGGCTCGCTCCCCTTTTTGAACATTTTCTTTTCTCCGAAGAACTCGACTTTCACAAAGGCAAGGATGGTACGTCCAGGTCCCCAACTATGCCTCCCGAGCCAAAGCAACCGCTATTGCAAGACACTGCATCCATCATGAACGCAAGTATTCTATCACAAATGTCCTTCTTTATCCCTGGTTCCTTGCTCTTCCGACGCCTACGCCTCTTATACGCAGGTGACGAGGACGGATTCAGCAAGGGCAGTTTCGAGGCTAAAGTATTCAACTGGAAGGCGCCGACAATTCTGCTTGTTAGCGGAACGCGCTTACTGGACGAGTCTGACCATCACAGCAACGGATCAGCGCCGGCTTTCTGGGCTTCTTTGCCCCCGAGACGTTTTTCCCTCGGCAGCTCTGGCGAAGCTGAGCGACTCACCTTTGGGGTCTATGTCCCCGAGCCCTGGAAACTCACTCATCGGGAGTGCTTTGGTGGAGAGGAAACAATGTTGTTCCAGCTCGAACCGATACATGACCTCTTTCGAGCATCGTCCCTAAACAAGGATTATGTCTCGTTCACCAGGCCCTCAGCGTCGACGAGCCATGCCGGGGTATCATTCGGTTGTCCACCGCCCAGGCCTAGCCAAGCATATCGCCGCTCAGGCATGATCCCACTTGGGCCCGTGTCTCTGATGTTGGATAGCAGCTTCGAGTTTGGCTGCTTCACCCATGATTATGCTTCAAAGGGAGGGGCGTTCCAGACGAGCATGATCAGAGAATATAATTTCCAAGAGCGCTTTGAGATTGGAAGTGTGGAGGTCTGGGGCTGTGGCGGGGACGAGGAAGCGAAGCACCAAGCAGAGCGATGGGCGTGGGAAGCAAGAGAAGCTGAAGCTAGAAGGAGGATCAACCTGGGGACAGGCGACATCGAAGCCGACAGAGCATTACTAGAGATGGCCGGGCTTGTAGGGAGCAACAGGAATGGCGGTAGCATGGCATAACAGTAACAGTGCCATAGGGCAGCTTCATTAGCTAAAGAGCGAGCGTAAGCCTCTTTTACCGCATAACAATATTAATACCAACGAAGCATTGGGGAGACTGGCAGGTCGGAACCTTTACGGCCTCATGAACAGACTACCTTTACGGGTGCAAACCATGTCCCCGACTGTCCATTTCATATCGTACATCATTCATATACATACATACCTGAATGGCCGCCTTCCATCACGTTTGTATTCGGCCTAGTTCTTATCCCGCGACGACCCATCGGCTCCCTTGGAGCCCCCAAGCCAAGTAGGTAGTGACTCGCGGATACCTGTGGTGTTGGACTTGGTGGGATCCTCGGGCGCTACGTCTCCGGCTAGACTGCTGGCCTTCTCCTTGGCATCAGCATAGGCGGCCTGGGCTTGGGCGGCAACGCCATCCGGAGCGCCAGCAGCCGAGTCGCGCTCTGCCTTCTTCTTCTTCCTCTTCTCGAGTCTCTCCTGCAGGGCCTTGTCCTCGGCATCGCGAACCTCGAGCTCCCGAATCCACTTCTGGCGCTTCTCTTCGGCGTCCTGCTGCTCCTTCAGCTTCCACAGCTCCTTCTGCTTCTGGCGATCGGCAGCGTAGTACCAGCTGCCGGCGACCATGGCGATGACGGTAAAGGCCTGGGCAGCAATACGGGCGCGGAACATGCGCTGAACCTGTTGGTGGTCACCGCGGCGCATGGCGCGGTAGGCGCCCGTGAAGGCGGCGACGGTGGCGATACAACCGATGGGGATCAAAGGCTCCTCGCGGAGACGGCGGGACACCTTTTGGAAGCCATTTTCGTTGTAAAAGTCACTGTTTGGGGAAGAAGATAGGCGAGGCCTCGTCAGCATCGGGTGCATGCGGCATGCAGCGGTGAGGGAATCTAGCGCCCGGAAGGGCAAAGAAGGGCGACTTGACTTACGCGTTGTCGTCAAAGGAGGAGGGAAGAGGCCTAGAGGAGAGGCCGGGTGGGGCCGAGCCTTGGTTGTCTGTAGAATCGGGCATGTCTATCTATGCCTGGCAATCGGGCTCTGGGAGGCTGCGGTAGGGTAGATTGGCGGGCGATTCGGAGCTTCGTGTTGGCTGTCGAGACAGGTGGAACTGGTTCGGTGATGAAACAACGGCGACGGAGACGGAAACGGGCAATGGCGATGGCGATGGCGCCTGCTACATGATGGAAGGGTAGATGCAAAGGGCGAAAAGGTCGAGCTACCCCACAACTCCCGCCCGGGCCCGGCCCCGCAATAAAGACGGTCCAGGTACCTTGGATACCTCTGGTGTACATGCACACTATCACTTACACCATGATTCCCCTCGCGCAACATGCACAGCGTCATCGCCACAAAGCAGCAGCATTCCAGTCTAGGAAACATTCATTGTCCGTTGCCCGATAGCCAAACACCTTCTGCTCTCTTGCGGCCCCTCTTGGTCGACCCCGTCATTGCCTGTCAAGGTACACGTTGGATGGCGCAGATACACTACTAGCAGCGGCCTTGACATGGAATTTCGAACAACACCTCCCTCTCAAGGACGGACCATCTCTTCCTGAGATGAGGCAATAAAGTATCCGCTAGAAACCTTGACCTGTTCCCGCCTCAAGTATCTTTGGGTAGCCGTTGACAAGCTAGCTGCAGCAGGCTAGGTACCTCCAACGTACGTACAGGAGCTGGGCAGGGGGGCCCACTCAGGGCGACGCTTGACAAAAATAGTGCAGACGGGGCTCATGGGAGGTTCTGACTTCTGACACAAGTTTAACGCTGGCACCGACACCGGCACCGGCACTGCGTTTTCTTCGCTTCTTTTCCCAAACAAAACTCACATCTCATTGTCCAGTGTTGGAGGCACACCACAAAATGGCTTCAACACAAGGTGCAGAACCGCTGCTCGTCAACGGTGCTTCCCTGCACGTAGTTAACGGTGTCAACGGCGAGAGGCCGGCGAGCCCTTCTTCGGTTGGCAACCTCGCACTGACCGAGTACAGCGCGATGCCATCGCCGCCATCGGAGGATTCCACGACCAACAAGATGAAGGACATTGTTCCTGATGAGTTCCTGCTTCCCAACGGTCATCCAGATGTAAGTTGGAGCACCGGAGATTCTTACTGCTTGGTTTCATTTTCCAACGGCGAGTTTTGCTCATGGCCCTTTCTGCTGGGTGACTCATCGATCTTCTATGCTCTAAGACCTGTGCTAACTCACAAACAGTACTTGCGCCTCATCATCACCTCTTACCCGCGTGTCCGGGAAGTCTGCAGTGAGGTGCCCCTAACCCGGGCTGTCAACCTGAGCAACCGCCTCGAGTGCAACGTCCTCCTCAAGCGTGAAGATGAACAGCCCGTCTTCAGCTTTAAGCTTCGTGGCGCCTACAACAAGATGGCCCATCTTGATCCCAAGGAGTCCTGGAAGGGTGTGGTCTGCTGCAGTGCCGGCAACCACGCCCAAGGAGTCGCATACTCCGCCCGCAAGTTGAAGATCCCCGCTACTGTCATCATGCCCAAGGGCACTCCCAGCATCAAGCACCTCAACGTTTCCCGTATGGGGAGCCACGTCGTTCTCCATGGCGCCGACTTCGACGAAGCAAAGGAGGAGTGTGCTCGAAGGGCCAAGCTGGACGGCCTCATCAACATCCCCCCTTTCGATGACCCGTATGTAATCGCCGGCCAAGGCACCATCGGCATGGAGATCTTGTCACAGACCAATTTGCAGAAGCTGCAGGCCATCTTCTGTGCTGTCGGCGGCGGTGGCTTGATTGCTGGTGTTGGTGTCTACGTGAAGCGTATTGCCCCCCATGTCAAGATCATCGGCGTCGAGACCTACGATGCAGACGCTATGACCCAGTCGCTCGCCAAGGGTGAACGTGTCCTTCTTAAAGATGTTGGTCTGTTTGCCGATGGCGCCGCCGTCAAGACGGTTGGTGAGGAGACCTTCCGTATCTGCCAAGAGGTCGTCGACGAGATGGTCCATGTCACCACCGACGAGGCTTGTGCCGCCATCAGAGACATGTTCGAGGACACGCGCTCCATCATCGAGCCCGCCGGTGCGCTGGCCGTTGCCGGACTCAAGAAGTGGGTTGCTGCCAACCCATCCGCTGACCCCACCCGGTCCGTCGTTGCCATCACCTCAGGTGCAAACATGGACTTTGATCGCCTGGGCTTCGTCTCCGCACGTGCCAAGTACGGCGAAGGCAAAGAGGCCCTTCTCTCTGTCAACATCCCCGAGCGCCCCGGCGCTTTTGCCGAGTTAGTCAACGCCATCATGCCACACGCCATCACCGAGTTCAGCTACCGATACGCTACCGAATCCGAGGCAAACGTCATGGTTGGCATTTCCCTGGCCGATTCCGGCAGCCGCCGGGCAGAGCAACTGCAGGCCATCATCGGCCGTATCAGACAGTCTGGTGACATGGACGTGACAGATCTGTCCGCCGACGAGCTTGCCAAGAGCCATCTTCGGTACATGGTTGGTGGCCGCTCAAACGTGCCCAATGAAAGGCTTTATACTTTCCGCTTTCCCGAGCGGCCAGGCGCTCTCGAGCGTTTCTTGCGACTATTGAGACCCAAATACAACATTAGCCTCTTCCAATATCGAAACCACGGCGGAGATATTGGCCAGGTGTTGACGGGTATTCAGTGTCCTGACGAGGAAGTTAGCGAACTCCAGAGCTTTTTGAAGGAGATCGGATACCCATGGGAAGACTGTACAGATTCACCTGTTTTCAAGACATTCTTACGAACTTGAACTATATTGGATGGAAAACACAGGTGAGAAACAACAGCGTTTTGTAAATATATGTATTTGAACTTAGCTTCAAGTCTAATTATTAGAGGCGTCCCGTGTCACGTACGGCTAGCCATAGCTCCCTCCCTTCACCGTAACAGCCATAGCCCCACCGCATAGGGTCCTCCTTGCCTTATTTCTAGACCTCTAAACTTATATAGTCTAACTTCCCTAATATAATTTAATATATTATTATTATTATATTATTAATTCCTTTCGTCATTATTCACCCTATTTATAAGTTATAAGCCCGGTCGACGTAACCGTCAATTAAATCAATTACGCTAGCGATACCCTTATCCTTGACGTCGCGCGCGACCGATAAGGAACCCCCCTAATCCTTTACCTTCGACGTCGATTCGACTAATTAAGTACCCTAATTAATTAAGTTCGACGTTATATTACGACCGATAAATTTCCTAACTTCGAATAACGTTATTAGCGACCGACCTTAATTAAGTAATTTAGCGAAAGTAATTAATAGTACTAATAATTTCGCTATACAATTACGATCGACCCTCCCACTTTAATATCGTATTAATTTAAACGACCGACCCCCTCTATAAAAATTATCTTCGGCCTGTCAAAAATACTAACCGTTCCCCCCTAGTAAACCCTACCTTTCCTTTTATTTATACTAATTAACAATTATACGATAGGCGAAATCTCTTTATTCATTACACTTAAAGGTAAATTTAATATCGATAATTAGAACCGCGCTTTACACTATAAGCTTAATTGCACCAATATTCTCGAATATATTACTACCGATATTCCTAAGCCGGCTAAAGCTATTAAGCCGGATAAATATGAAGTTTAGCATATTAATAGAACTAAGGCTATAAAAATTATTTAGGCTACCCTTAAGGATGATAAAGTTACTACTACCTTAAATATTAACGGTTAGGACTAAAATAGTACTAATCCTAAATATTTCTACGACTTTATTCGTAAAATTATTAGTAAGGTTACTAATAAAGTTCGCGCAGACATTCTCGAGGAATATATTAGTCTTCGTCGTAGTAATTTCGATTCTCTTACTTCTTTTCTTATTCGTTACAATTTTCTACGTCAGTGCATCACTAAGTATAGCTTAGAGATTTATAAAATTATTAAAGTCTTTAACTTCTATAATATTATTAAATGCTAATACCTTATTAACGCTAAATTTTAGGCTGCTAAATTAGCTAAAAATAATTTTACTACCTTTAATCTTCTTATTTATTTTTCTACCCTGGGTAATATTGAGGCTCGTATAACTAATTTAATTATTTAAATTTAGAAGTCTAGCGCTTCGATTATTAAGATTGACAATAAGAAGACTTTATTATTTAGCAATAGTAATAAGAACAATAATAAGGACCGTAAAGGTTATACGTAAATTACGTATAATAATTATAATTAATTTATATATAACGATTTTAAGTATTTTCCCTATAGTTATTATCGTAACCCTCGTACTACCGACTATTAGTAGTACGATCTCGATAAGGCTCCCGCCAATTAGAGTAAGAAGAAGGAGGCTACTAAGAAGAAGGTTAACTCTAATACTAATATTACCGCCGCCACTAGAGCTACTAATATAATTCTTACTACTTTTAATACTACTAATTCTATTTTATTCTTTAGCAACTTTAGCTTTAGCAGCTATAACTTTACTTATATTACCGGTAAGGATTTTTATTAAAATTTATAGCGAAATTAAAATATATTAATTTTACTTTATATTAATTATAGTATTCAATATATAATATTATTAAAATCTAATAGGCTCCTAAAGTATACCCTATAATAAATTTAGTAATTTACAATTCTAATTATAGCTTTAATATTTTGAATTATATTAAATAGTTTATTAATCTTCAACCTTTACCCAAACTAACTAAGTATACGATTGGTAATAGAATAGTAATTTTATTTTACTATATTAATATAGTCGAATTAACAATACTAATTATAATAAATATTAACGTTCGAATTCGAATTAAAAATATTATTTATTCTCCTTTAATACTAATTAATTTACTATTAATTAGAATTCTTCTAGAAAGCGGTTTAATTTAGGATATAAAGACTACTAAATAATACATTTTTATAAATTAAATTAAGTAGTCTTTATATCC
>RANZ01000238.1:0-52684 GCA_009805285.1 Neurospora terricola FGSC 1889 | reverse complement strand
GCGCGGAGAGGAAAAAAAAAAAAGAAAAGAAAAACAAAAGAAAACAGGAAAAAAAAAAGGAAAAAAAAAAAGGATAAAAAAAAAAAAAGACACAAAAGTAAAACCAGGAGGATGAATGCTAACATGACACGAAAACGCAGGCAACTTCCTCATTATTGCTCTTATTTCTGCCGCTGGTTTCGCCTACGTTCGCTACACCAGCCAAGGAGCGACTCAGGGACAAAAGGCGGCGAGTGTGGGGAGGAAGAAGGTCAATTAAGAGGGGAAAGTTTGTGCCTAGTTTGCCGACTATTGTTGAGGTTTGACATGGGCAGATTACGAAGGAAGGTTGGGGACGGAGGTTGCTTCGCGATGATCATGGGCGAGGAGAGCAGATGGATGGCTGTGAGACGAGAAAAGAGTGAGATCTTGGGTTCAAGTGCTCGCGAGGGATGAATGGATGTGAACGAATGGATGAGAGCGATGTGATGACGATGATGGATGCCCCAGGATATGTTTTTGGATGGTTTACGAATGGTTATTCGGACTGGATGCTTGGGAAGGAGTCACGAGTTTGATTATGTGTCGCTTTGCGAGAATGATACCATGGCTATTGTCACCACTTCACCCGGGTTTCACCGAATTTCACGTGCACGATCGTGATGAAGAAACACTGATATGGGCAAACTGATCAAGTGGACTTCGAGCTCACTAAACTGCCATGCTAACCAAAACACGAGGTATTACCAACAAACCATTACGTTCCCTTCCGTCATCCATCCAAAACTGCTACCTGCAGACGTAACCAAAAGCCAAAACGCCATCTATCCATACCAGTACCGTGGGTCCGTCTGTGTGTGTGTGTTTACTCCCCTTGAAGTGCCCGAATCGACAGAATGGGGATCATATCCAAGAACCCATCCATGTGCCTAAAGATAAACCAAGAAAATAACCAAAACAATCGCAATCGCTCTCCTCTAATGCACGCGCGCACTCAAATGCATTCTATGCCCATCCCTTCATCCTACCACCCTCTACAGAAGCTCTTTCTGACTTTCCACTGCACTCTCATACTCTTCCTCACCCTTACCCTTCTGCACAATAACCGAATACCTCCTCTGCCTGTGCTTCCCCTTCTTCCTCTCCTCCTCACTATCGCCCTCATACGCATCCTCCCCTTCACCCTCCCTCCTATCCTTGATTCTCGCACCACCGGCGTTGGCCTGAGCGTTATCGAGATCAACTCCACCCTTCTCACCCATACCGCCTTCCTCAAGCTCGCCGCCCTCCATGACAATGCGCAGCTCGAGGTCTTCGTCCTTGGAGTACACGCGCAGCCCGACGACGCAGATGGCGTTCCACGGATCCGGCTCGTTCTCGTCCTCGGTCTCGTCCTTGTACTTGCTGACCATGACGGTTCCGGGAGGAGGAGGGGCGCTCATGCGCGGCTTACGGGTCATGTCGTCGGAGCTGTAGAGCTCTTCCCAGTCTTCGATGGGGGAGGCGCTCGATTCGCCGTCGGAAGTGACGTACATGTTAGGTGACTTCTTCTTGGGTGGACTGCTCTTGGCGGCGGGCTTGTCCTCAGACTTCTTCTCCTCTTTCTTCTTTTCCTCAGCAGCAGGACGTCTACCAGAGACCTTGGAGTCGTCGGCGGGCTTGGAGTCGGTAGCAGGAGGAACGGGAACCCTCTCCTTGTCCTTCTCGTCCGCAGCATCGGCTACGGAGGCATCAGTCTTGGGAGTGTAGGAAGGACCACTGGAGGCTTCGGAGCTGCCCGATGAAGGAACCTCGCCTTCATGGTCGGCCTTCTTCTCAGCCTCAACGGTCATTCCGCCGGAAGCTTGGCTCTCGGTCTTCTCGACCGCTGGTGTCTCGGCAGGTGTGGCAAGAGGCGTGCCATCGGGACTTTCGTCAGCCTCGGCATCCTTGCCTTCTTGCTTCTCGGTGTCCGAACCCGACTCGGCCTTCTTGGCTTGCTCCTCGGGCTTGGTATCCTCGGCCTTCTTCTCCTCCGGCTTCTCCTCGTTCTTGGGCTCCTCAGTCTGAACTCCGACGTCCTTTGGCTTGAGCTCTTCCTCCTGACGCTTCTTCTCCTCGCGCGCGGCTTGCCTGGCCTCAAGCTTCTGGTTATTCTTACGACCCTGCTTCTTGGTGATCTGGCGGTTGAGGTGACGCTTCTCCCACGAGCGATGACGCTCCTTCTGACGAGCATCGCTAGCCTTCTTCTGATCGGCCTTCTTCCGAAGGGCCTTCACAGCTTCCAGATGGGCGGCAGCCTTGCTATGGGCAAGATCATAGGCATATCCGACTTGGACGAGCTTCTCGTTCTCGACCCGCTTCTTGCACTCCCGCTTGACCACATCCTCGATGCTGGGCTGGCTGGTGTTACGCTCACCGACGACGCTGATGAAGACACTATAGTTGCCAGGTAACATGGAGGGCAGCTCAATGGATACTGACCGGTCCATCAAGTAGTTGCCATGGCTACGGACAATGTAGTCTTCAGCGTTGGGTCTGTGATGTTCGTGGATACGGAAGTGTAGGCGGAAGGAGTATTGACCATGGAGACCCTTGAAGTACCGGTTGTCGAGCTGACTGAGGACCAATACCAAGGGCGACTCGCGAGTCAGTTTAATGTGGAACTTCTCGTTGTACTGAGGCTTCCATGGCACCTCGACACCGATCCATCTTTGGCAGCAGCGCCAATCAGGGTCGCGGAACAGACGAGTGCGGTCGAAGTGTTGATACTTGCGCAACAGGTCTTCGTAGGAAATCCAGAAGACGCTGTCACTACCGAACTGGTGACCGAGCTCTTCCTGGACATCGGTGGTCCACTCCTTGGAACCGTCCGACCACGCGCCCTCCCAGATTCCCTTCTTGGTCTTACCCCAGGGATTCCTAAGCTTGACGAGGCGTGTGCCGTCTTTCAATGTCCTTGCTTCCATGACGACGTAGGCATGCCCTTCGGAAATGCCTTCACGCTCGCCATAACCGCCGTCAAGCAAACCTGTGCTGCAACCGAACAGGAACTCTTCATTGACCCTGCTGAGTTCGTTTTCCCAGAACCCGTCAAGGTCGAGTATGTCGGAAGCCAGCAGCTCGGTTGTGACACCGCCAGAAAGATCTTCCAGACCCTCGCCAATCCATCCTCCCGACAGGGCAGCATAGTCGCCGTGAGCTTTGGCGTATGCCTTCTCGATCAGAGGCACCCAGGTCTCGTTCTGGTCCTTGCATTGGGCAAAGAAGAGGGCCTTGGAGCCGGTCTGATAGGTTTGACGATACACCCGTTCGACATCTTCACGATCGATTTGTTGTAGCAAGTTACGCTGCATGCTTGGCGAATCCCAGCAAGGTGACTTGAGGTACAACTTGTCGTCAACGATTGAGTAGATCCACTCGCCATCTGCAGAACTGTTAGCGCAACTCGCTTCGGTGCCAGACGTGGTGGTAGAAACATACCTCTGTAAAAGACAAACCCGTAGATGCCGATCCGAGTGTCGTATTCGACGCATATCCGTTGGATACCGTCCTTGACGTTGGCAAGGCCAGACAAGCTAGCCATCAACCAGCAGTCTCCCAAGCTTCCCTGCTTGACGTCCGAGCCAAGGATCTTGGCCATGAATGTAGGCTTCTCGTAAATCTCGTGTACACGTTTCACGGCTTTGGGCACGGTGGCGCTGGGATTTTGCATTGTAGACGCGCTCAAATCGAACTTGGTTCGGCCCAAGCTGTTTAGGCAGTGGCCCTTCTCCATCTTAAGATCCCAGTCCTGTAGGAAAGCCGCCTGTCAGTCGCAGTTCAAGGGGGAGGTATTCGACCGGAGTTACTCACCAAGTCCCAGCCGGGATCCCGGTACCGCGTGTTCACCCTCTTGCATTCTTGAATAATCTTTCTGACTTTTCTTCGGCATTCCTCAGCAGCTCGCTCGTACCCGTCACGGAGCAGTTCATTAGACCGGTCGGAGATGGTGGGCGGCAAGACAGGGTCGAATGGCAAGATTGCCAAAGCCTTGTTGAACCTCTTGTTGCTGAAACGCTTCCAGATGCGGTTTATGGACTGTTGAGGAGGCAGCTTGAGCTTCTTTTTCTTGTTGGCATCGTTGGAGTTGGCGGGGGCCGGGATCTTCCCCTTGTTCCGACGATAGCTGTATTCGTCGTCCGACTCGGAGGACGACGAGTAGCCGTGCATGATGGGCAACTAAGTCTGACTGGAATTCGATAGAATGGGGGGTATCGTATCCGGATGGAGGTTCAGATGAGGAGAAGCGAGGGTAAAAGGAGGAAAAGCCGCCGGAGCGTGTCGGTGTGGCAGAAGGTTATATGGTTGGAACGAAATACAGCCAACGACGAAACGAAGGTCTGACAAGTGTTGGGTCAGCGAGTAAGTCACAGCTTGGAAGACCCGGCACAGTAAAGGGTTCCTCGTCCCAACAAAGAAAGAGGAGATGGGACAAGGGGAACTTATAACCCCAAGGTGAGCCCCAGGTGTGGAAGGGTCCACGAGAGTCCGGAGAGCGGCAGGCGACCGAGACGCGACCAGCAGGGGGGGATCGAGCCCCCGGTATGTTGGGGTCCTGCGCTCGAGCTGGGGCCCAAGGGTCCGAAGAGCGGATAGGCGGTGGCGGATGATAGGTAGGGGTGGGCGTTCTAGAAGCGATCGACTGACTCTTGTCGATCAAGTGGCTGCGATAAGGGGTCCTCGAAGGGTGTCCCAGAGGGGGCCAGCTGGAGTGCCGGCGGGATACCTCGCCGTAACAATAGGAAACACACAGACAACAAAGACTGTCCACGTACCTCTTGCTCGCGTGCTGAAGCTTACTATCAGCCATACGCCGGAGCTGCGTGCCCCTAGTTGGAAACACAAAGAGTCTAGAAGACACGAGTCTAGGGAGAGTCTTGTGGGTTGGGCAACCGGGACGACGATGGGCTCCGGTCCTCCATGTAATAATATACTTCTCGCGATTCCCGCGGAACCGCAACTGGCTGAAGGTATAAAGAGGTTGACCACGTCGCGTCCTCGAGCGGGACGGGAACTTTTCTGACCACAGACTAGCCGTTAGGCCATCACCTATACAACCTGACAACCCAGCACTGCATGACAGCTCTCACAGGCAGAAGCCATCAACGCAAGCACCACAGAGGTGCAGGGACAAGACCCGTCAAGGGCCAGTCAAGGCCGACCAGGCCGTGGAAAAAGACGCCATTCGGAGGTATCGAAGATGACGGGCTGCGAGCAGGAGGTGGTGGTGGTTGATCCTTTTTGGTGCTTGGGCCTTTGGTGACTGGCCATGATTGGCTGCGAAGATCCTGGACGGTGTGAAGGCGCACGGCATCCTCTTGTGGTCTGGTCACTCTGGTGCGCTTGCTGCCTTCACGGGCTGATAGAGCTGGACCAAAGTCGAGGCCTCGCGATATTGGGCAAACCGCGCCATGTTGAGATTGCATACTGTAAGCAGTATCACCTATCAAGCTGTCCATGGCCGAGTCAACAGATGATGAGAGAAGCGCCTAGCCGGCCGGTGAACATGTTGACTGGCTGATGTCGTCGTCCTCGTCGCCGGCCATCATTTGCTGTGCTTCATGCTGTGCCTTTCCACTTCTCCGTACCGTCCAGTGCTTGTGCCACGACATGCCGCTCGCGTATCGTGAGGGAGAATGGCGGATCCCTGACCTGGATGGTGATGGCAAAGGGCAATGATTTCGGTCGGTGCGGTTGACGAAGGCGATGCGAGCGGTGGGACTGGTTGGAGGTGAGACTGGGACAAGGGACGACCTGGACGAGATGGAAAATCGGGGAGAGTGGAGGTTTCGGCGTGGCACTGACGGGACGAGCGGGGGCCCGGGCATTCCCAGAGCCCCAATGGCCCCGCCGTTTCAGTGGGGTTTTGATGGAGGCCACTGGAGACATCAAGAGACCCGCACTGAACATCACCTAGAACATCACCACCAGGGAAGTGGAAGGAGTACCACTTCATGTACGCATCCGAAGACCTTGTTGACACTGCAGTAGTTCAAAGGGCACCAGCATAGGATAGATGGAATAGGCAGAGAACTGCTTGAATTTTTGAGATGTTTGCATTACACAAAGCTTCTTCTTTGCCGGTTGCAAGACCAAAATGAGTTGGGGAGAGGTAGGCCGGTGGAGAGAGGTACAGCGCCCCATGGTACCAGCTATTGTACTAACAGATCTTGCAGCAATAATAACCTATTCTTGAAACTGCCTAAACAGGGACACCGGAGGAAGGGCCGGCGGCGACATGGACGGAGCGGATTTGCGGGTGACAAACCTCCCCGTCCGCTTCATCTCCACCTCCCCGAATTGTCTTTCTGTTTTTGAGCTGCAGTTCGCATCCGAGGATCTGATATTCTATTCTTGCATAACCCCAAAGCCGACCATATCTGCACATGATATTGATTGGTTGCCTTGGTCACTGAACCCTCGTTGTCGTCCCGGAAGTTGCGGAACTTCACTTCGGTGACGGGCTGGGTGCCGGTGGAAACTGGAATATCCAAAGGGATGTTCGCCTCCTTCCCGATACACAAGCAGAACTCGAAACACGACCGTCTCGTAGGAGAAATGCATGTTTCTCCTGGTGGAGTCGAAGAGGCGAGAATGGGGATCTGGCTCAACAGTTGATCAAGGTTCATCCATTCAGCTCATCTTCCCGTTGAGAAAAGAGCGATCCAATCGAGATATCACGCCGACTTCCCGTCACTCGGTGGGTTTCAGGCAAACAACTTGCAAATGCGGCCGAAAAAGCATTCTAGGCCTCCAGGAACAAAACTGCACAGATTTCCATTCAGGTAGTCAGGCTCAGCTGACCAAACGAAAGGAAGGCTACACCGAGGAAAGAGGCAAGAGCGAGGCAGCAACTACCCCACGATGGCTGGGCTTTTGGCGGGGAAGGAACTCGAGAGTTGAGAGGAAGTACTGACTGGCGACTGCCGGCATCACTGACTGAACGTCTACCTCTTGCCTTGACAAGGAAGTTGACATCGCTTTCCTCTCCTCTTTCGTGCTGTCCCGTTCCCCCTCGACTTCCCCCTCGACAACAACATCTCAAATCTGATTCCATGGAAATCCTCCAACTCGGTGTCTAGTCGGTCGATACCCGATGGGAAATTCCATGGTCATGAACGCGGAATCCTCTACAATATTCCAGTCCCGTCTGCAAGTTACTCGTCACCTCGAAAGATCACGATACCCTCAAATCTGCGGTTTTTGCTGACTCATGTCCCAGCCTCGCTGACACAAGACACGCCTTTGGTCTCGTCCTCCTAACACCCTTCTCCCACCAACATCGCGAAATACGAACCGCATACAACAACGACCCCATCATTTATGGTCTGCCTCGAGTCCAGTCACCAACTAACCCCATAAACCGTACCCACGCCCATGCTGATGCCCACACTCACACCCGATGTCCTGGTCGGGCTAGCATGTCGTCAACAACCCTGTCTCTCCAAATCCCAACTCGTGTTATGCATCACTGCACTGCTTACCCCTTCCCATCCTGCCTTCCTTGCCGTCTTATCGGCATCTTTGCTCTTCCAGGGCTGGGGCCTAGCTTGGCCAATAAACCTGCCTCCGTATTACACTGCTCAAGGTTTTCTGTCAGACGTCTTCACATTGTGCTTTGTGCAACATCACAGGACAAGGCCAGGTCAAGGTATCGAGCCTATCTTCATGTTGTTACCCAAACGATGGCACCGTATCCAACACCCTTCCTCACTTGTCCCACCAACAGTGATAACAATGTGGAAGCCGAAGCCGGCCTCTCCACGACCCTTATCCTCCAGTGGGAGTTCAACAGTTGTTGATGATGATCCAAAGTCACTTTTGATACTCCCCCATGCCGCTTGATTGGTTCGTTAATCAAAAAGAAAGAGTTGCCGGTCCTCCCAATGACACCCTCCTTTGTCCTGTCCTGGGGAAGTGTGGTGTACTGGCGAAACAAAGCGATGATCAGGGTCTTTGAAGGGTCCAACAGAGGGAGGCTGGGTCCCAAATAGGCACATTGACATGCCCACAACATTTGTGTCCCCGCATCTAATCATACCCGACAACACTTTCCATCCTCAAGTATACATCTATGCCTCTCTCATATCTACCCATTCTGCCCATTAGCCTCACCAAAAGTCGTCAAGGATCCTGCCACCGCAGTACGGTCTAGTGTACATGGAATTCCCTCGTCCGTCGCTACCATTTCACTTTCCAGATTCACATGTTCTCAAGCGAGGATCAGTCATACGGCGATCTACATACCCCAAGTACAACGAGCTTGGTGTACAGCAGACGGGACCGTAACATCTCCCCCAATACAATCAGAGCTGCTGTGTAACCAGAGAGGTTATGTAAGGTAACAAGACACAAAGGCCAGGCTTAAGTTGACGACTGTTGATGCCATGCATTGACAATAATGGGCCTTTGGATGGTTGCAAGTGCATTTTCCAGATCAACACCCAGTTATAAGCCAACCTGTCCAATTTTACAAACCAACAGATACCTACATACACCCGGTTGGTGCCAGTTCCAGTTCTCTTTCAGCCCTTTGTAGTGAACACTTGGGGCCAGATAGGCGCGAATCGTGTCTGATCGCTCAGCCGCATGAGCTATGATAGGGCAACAACGTCGGTTCCCGTACATTCTCGTATCGATGCTTTCCGTCAATGAACGACTAGTCATCGCCTTCCGTGTCACACCGCCGAACGCCCTCATTTCACAGATCGCCACCGGTGGGTCTTCCCCGACCGCTCCGACGGTGTGCCCCCTCCGTGATTCTCGGCTTGCCTCTGGTACCAGAGATAGTTGCTCTTAACACAAGTAGGCCGAGTTTGGCACACAGAGCTGTTAGTGACGCTCGGGCTGCTAATCTGCCAAGCCCCGCCCCTTATTCTTGCATCACAACGTTCATGCGTAGATGATCTCAGCGACACAGTCCCGTGTATACCAGATGTCACACATTCATCCATCTTGTAAATCGTCAAGGCTTTCGTAGTATAATTTGATGCTTCTTTGTCTTTACCGTTGCTATAAGCTGACTTATTCGTGTTCCTTCCCCGTCGCCGGATGATGAACCCTTTTACGAGTTCTGAGCAGGCAGCAACCCCAAAAACAAACTGAAATTCCTCCTTCATGGGCGCAAGCATAGTATCATTACTATAAATTCCATTCATAACAACATTCTGAAAGGCACGGCGTCCTTCTCTGGCCCTTGCCACGGGGTGTCTTCTGGAGCAATCCACTCCCGCTCCCGATCCAAGACCTCGACCATGTGAAAATCACGGTCGCCGGGGCCCCACCGAACAACCTGGTACAGAAAGTAGTTAACTTCTACAAAGTGAAGGCTCGGTTGCACCTCAAAGAAGTCTTCTGCGAGGGCCACCATCTTTCTGAAATGTTTATCGCGCTTTAAAGCCTCCCACGAGAGGCAGAGAGGAGGATAATACTCTGCCAGGTGAAAGTTGAAATCCTTGAGCTTCCCAAGGTGCGACAAGGTGTCTTTGAGGGCGGGGATCAGCTTCGTCCAATCGCCCGGCAAATTGAGTTCAAGTCGTCGGAGAGAATTCGTGGTGGCCGGTTGCTTTAGGAGGTAAAGCAGTGTGTACAGACTCTCATAGGGATTAACACGGTCGGACCAATCGAGTATGAGGTTCTCGACCCGTGAGTTTTGGAAGAACTGTTCGAGTCTACTTAGCGAGACCTGACAAGCGTATTCAAGAAAGTTGTTTTCGATAACCCAGTCATGCCATCTGCGGGACTCTTGGGTACAGGCTGGTGATATGGTCAATGATCGCAGTCGTGGGGCGATGGCCGGAGTGAGATTCGGTAGGCGGATGATATCAAGGCGCTCAGCTTTGGTCTACTCTGGCATCATCTCGACGTGCAACCGTTCGAGATATTGAAGATCGGTGAGCTTCTCCAAATAGAGAGGTTTTTGGCGATTGCCAGTGTAAAGCAAAGAGTCTTCAGAGGAATCCGGATCGGGGATATCGAGGATAAACCGGTTCATCGAGTGATGATCGACTGTTACTTCTCGGAGCTTGAGACGTGGTATATTCGCCCGTTCGTCGCCGTCCAGAGACCCCCCGTCTCTCTTGCTTTCCTCCGCAAATCTCTCGCAGATGAGAGGGAGTAGCCCATACAGGCAATGGCCTGGCGATTCATAGCATGGGTCTGTATCTGGCTCTGGGCCCCACTCAAAGGCCATCACGCGCAACGTCTCCATGTCGGGGGAGTTGATCAGGACCGTGGTGATGGCTTCGACGTACTCGTCCCAAAATTCCGGAATGTTGCGAAGACTGAGCTCCTTAAGCCCACGAAATCTACGGAGCTCAGAGGGTACTTTCTCGATCCCTAATCCAGAGTTGCAATGGAGATCGAGGACGGTGAGACGGGGTGCGTACTGAGATAGGGATCTGAGGAGAATGGGGTAGGGGTCCATCCTGAACATATGAAAGACGTGTTAGCCTTACCTACCACAAAGGATTGCTTCTTCACGTCATCTTCGGGAAGTCATTTTCACGGCGGGACTTACGAACAACTCACAAGCCCATCTAACACGTTCTCAGTGAAATATTCCTCTTTTGGTTCAGACCACAACGACGAGTTTTTGAGACATTCACCGAGAAGGTTGCGTGCATAAAGATGACGGACATGTCTCAGAAAAGGCGAAAGCTTTTGTCGTGGGGCCATCAAGTCCCTTAAACGCTGCGAACCGTTGAGGATGTAGACGCGGAAGAGAGCACGCTCAAAGGCGGCGGCGAAGGCCCAGCTGGTGAGACGAAGATTTTGTAGGAGGTAGCGGTCTCCAATCTGAATGAACGGGAGTTAGAAGACCATCAAGGGAAATAACCAAGGTGGGGAATGGAAACAGAGGATCATCGAGGGGAGGGGATGGAAACAGAAAAGAGGAATAGGAGGGAACGGAGGGAGGAAAATGTATAAGCCAGGCAAAGAGAAACAAAATGCAGTGAACAAAACAAATAAGATGGCCTTACCACATCGCCTAGACAGAGCAATAGATCACGATTGTTGACAAATTTCTTCATGGAGCGGCAATCCGGGGACCAAGCACTTCCTCCTGGTATGGAAGCCATCATGAAGGAAAGGCGTGTCTCGCTCGACCAGTGGTTGTAGCTCGCTCGGTTCACCTTATCGAAACCTGAGAAGACTGTGTGGGGAGATATAAGGGCGTGCTTTACCCGCAGAAGAGTGGGAATAGACAGACAGAGTCCACCTCACACCAACGAGTACATTCAACAGTCCCTCGAGATGAGGCGAATTGAGTGATGTGGGGATTAACCAAGTCCAAGCTCGTAAACTCCTTCTCAGAGGTCGTCTTCCAGGTTGTTAGAAAGCAACAAACAGGAGGAAGCTCTTGAGGTTGCCTCATTCAAATGAGCTCAGAGCACAGTTCCGAATCACGCAGCGCGACAACTCAGCGAAGGTGAGAATTTGTCCAGCGCGTATGATACCTCAGCGCAATTCAGTTCGAGTTCTGGCCGAGTTCTGGTCGCGATGCGCTACGCTATTCGGAGCCCTGACTCAGAGCAGAGGTTGTTTTGTGTCGCGATGTTGAAACTTGAAGTTTGGGGAAGGTCGCGACGTCGCCCTGTTATTTGTTAGCGGATCGTTAGCGGGTACGCTGCTTGCTATCACTTATACCCAGCTTCCTAGTGACACATGGGCACAATGCCCTCATCAACAGCGATTCTGCCTCAATTACCCATTTGAAAGTATTTAAACTACGTCATTAATCTTCATGATATTCTTATTGGCTCTGAAGCGGAATACTCCGAGGTCCTCTGTGTAAGTCCACTGCAGACCAGAGGTGTTTCCTGTTAGGGCGCATTGTTGCTGAAAGCCATCCAACATCCCCACAGTTTCCCGCCGTTTCCATTGGCCGAGGCGTGCCTTCCCGCCGTTCGGTTGTCGGCAACGCAGGAACACCCGCAAAGGGCAAACTTCGGTCCAGTACCAGCCTAACGTACTCTCTCACTCCCACCACACAAGACTGTTAACGGACCATCTGTCTAGTCAAGCTAAACCATCGTAACATCCAACCATCCCGTCGTTCCGAGTTCCCAGCGCAAGGAGCGGCTGTGAGAAAGAGGGGTTGCTCCTGAAACACCACCACCTTCTCCGTCCGTTCATTCTCTAGATTCTCACCACAGACTCCAACTTTCACTCCTTAGTCTCACAACTTTCTCACTTCCTTCCTCATTCATCACCACCACCATACCCTCAACCGAACCATCCCAAAATTCTTCAATTCTTCTCAAAATGACACGAAAACCCACCACCGTCACCACCACCTCCTCCCCCGCAAAATCCCCCTTCACCACCACCCCCTCCCGCCTCACCCTCCTCTGGCTGCTCATCTCCCTCCCCCTCGTCATCTGGGACACCCTCTACGTCCTGCTTCGTCCCCACACTATGCCCGGCGGCGCTCTGCACTACCCGCTCTGGGCGCCCTACGAGCTGTACGGCCGCGTCGATTACGTGTACGGGTGGAAGGCGTGGAACGAGCGGAACGGGTTCACGGCTGCGCAGGGGATGATGAATGCGTTGGAGACCGGGATGTATTTGGTTTATGCTTGGGGGGTTTTGGGGGGTGGAAATGGAAAGGGGGAGGGGAGGAAGGGAGCGATGGTGTTGTTGGTTGGGTTCGCGGCGGCGGTGATGACTTTGAGTAAGACTGTGCTTTATTGTGAGTTTTTCTTTTCGAGTCTTGTGGATGTGAAGTGTGATGGAGTGAGGAAGTTGTTGACGAGAAGTGGTGACATACAGGGCTGAATGAGTATTACTCTGGGTTTGACAATATTGGTCATAACTCTACGTTTGATCTTATCTTGTTGTGGATTATTCCCAAGTAGGTTCTTCCCACCTCTGTTAATGAACTCATGCTGATTACCGTCACTAGCGGCGCCTGGCTCGTCTTCCCATCTTTCATGATCTATACTTTGGGTTCGGAGATCATCGATGGCTTGGCTGGTCCCTCGAGCTCGACAGATCATGCTATCAAGGTGGAATGAACGGCTTGCGGCCACGAGCTGGAATTAAACTTCCACTTGAAGAAGTTTTCCTGTTGGCCGTTTGGTTGCACCACTTATTCGAAGCTTCTCTGCCAAGGTGCTTGTTGCCAGCAAAGTAATTGTCTACAATACGGGTTCACCACTATCAGAAGCAGGGTGTCAGGTACGACTGCCACGGATATCGGGGTGCACTGCACAGGCTCTGCGAAGGGAAGCTACGATGGCTACACCCCATCCTGTATATAATTCAGTCCACCAAGCAAGGGTGGATTTCCTGGACTTCTTCCTCTTGCATCTTCAACATCGATAATTCACATACCCAGCCAATTTGGCCCAAGGCCGTACCAATACATCAGTCAACATACAACAATAATTCCAGAAATCACCCATTATCCAAAGATCCAAGATGTGTTGGAGAGTGCCGGCAGTACACGTCAGGTACATGCTCTGCTATTGCATAAACGAGATAAAATACTCCGAGAACAAGCAACGATGTGGACCACCGTTTGCGGATTCAACTTGCATGTGCGAGACGGAAATCGCCATCCATGCTCCAGATCAATCCGAAAACGAGCCGATAAAAATCGAAAAAGCAATCTGTAAAAACCACTACAACAAGTCAGATGAGTAGCACAAATACTATTACAATACAATTTGGGAGGGCTGGAGGATCATAGACGACTAGCCCGTCATGCCTCACGCCCAGATCTAGTACTGATCCAGGGACACTCTCTGCTGGCATCCCCATCCCTGTCCCAGAGCAGCAGTCTGTTGGACGAGTCGGTTTACCATCGGTTGGCCGCCTGTCAGTTTGTCGGCCTTCGACTATTTGATCAGGGAATTTATCTGGTGATGCTGGAACATCATGACGGAGGATTAGGGGGGGCAACAAACAGTCAGGGGATTTTATAACTAATTAGTGATGAATTTCGTGGGCAAATTGGAGGACAGCCAGCACGGATGTGATTGGAGGTCAAGGCATGTTACTGGGACAGGGAATTGGGCAAAGGGATGGGACATGGGCGGGGCTACACGGGGATTCCTTATTTGGAGGACGAAGTTTCGAAGAACAGGACGGTGAGGGATATCAACTTGAAGGCTGGATTCTCAATATACACTCATTGGCTTTGCTCTATACCAAGTTTTCTGCATGGTTGTGTTTTGTTTGATGGACCAAGTCGTTGTGATCTGTGCTACTGCTATAGCGGTTATGATTTATGATGCAGTTATGGGTATCAAACACCCGACGGGAGGCAAAGGGGAGAGGACACTCTTCGATAACTTCACAGGGGTCAACACAGCTGAAGACAGAGGCTTTCATGTAGAAATCCTTAAGCTACCAGAATACACTGGAACCAGAACTTTGTACCTGAAGATCCATTACAATACCGTTTACTTTCACAAGAACCCGCCAATTCCAATTTGAATCGGGCCGATATCTGCGGGTAGAGTTGGTTGTATTCGTGCAATATGTTGTGGGTGAACGTCTTTATGAATTCGTTAAAAGAAAATAAAAATAAAATTCAATGCTATCTCAACGCTTTTTCCACATACACCCCTTCAACGGCATGAGCCAACCAACCAACCAACCAATCAGTCCCCTTCCCTCTAAGACTGAATCGACACTATGAGCCGTTCCCTAAGTTTGGACTCAACAGACCGGTTGTCTGCCACGGCTCTCGCATACAGCTACCTCGAGGGCACAGTCCGCGCCGCCATCTCCGATATGTTTTCCAGCAAATGCAAGATATACTGCCCTAACAAGCGGGCGTGAAGGCCTTGCTCATGCTGGGCACAAAAGCCCCAAGCCGGATCTGGACGTAATTGGCTGGACAGCTGGCCTCCTTCATTGTCTCTACGATGAATACCAAAGACTCAAAGATCTGTAATAGTCTTGTCACGCAGCTCACGATCATGAGGCCGGTCGCTGGGTCAACCTCTTGATCGCAACTGATGCTTCCGTGTACCATCCTATCCTTCTGTTGGTATTCCCTAGGAGAAATGCTGTTGCTGAGGTTCGTTGCGCCGCTTGAGATGTCGGTTGCAGTGCTGCTCTCCCTTGTGCTGGTACCGTTTGTGGTGCTTGCCGCGGCGCTGTTGGCATATCTTTCAAGCGCAGCGATGAATTTCTCCGTCATGGCAAACAGTCGTTCCGACCAAGTGGTGTCGATCTTACCGCAGTTCTTCGCGGCTATGTTCTTCATGAATTCCTTCTTCTGTTTCTCCACAGCCTTGACAACGTCCAGACACTGGTAGAGTTGCAGGTGCAACTTTGACAGTTGCTCGATAGGATCATCGAGGGAAGAAGAGTCCGTGTCCGGTCCCCCGTTCTCGAGCGAGCTGGATTGACCGCTCACTGAGGTGGAAGATTGCAAAGCCGAGTCGAGTCCGTCATCAAAGTTGAGTAGCATGTCGTTGATGTCCTCTAAGCTCATAAGCATGGGCTGTCCGTAGGTAAAACGGTTGTCTGGAGGGTTTGCTGCCCGGTTGGACGCGGATATGCTCCATTCTTCACCATGACTGCCATCGCCTATTAGACGCCCGATGCCAATCCCATTGATATGAGGAGGGGACGAGTATGTCTGGGCTCCCTGAACACGGCTGATTGGCCATGACCAGTCTTCCAGCTCGGATACACCAGTCAGTATTCCCTGCTGGGCTCTGGATGTGGAGTTATCAGAGTCGATCGGAGACAAGGTAGACGGTAGGCAATTTGCCATACTGAAATCAGGTCCTCCAAGTTCGGTCCCATAGCCGAGTCCAAGGTCCTGCCTCGCTTGCTTCCTGACCGGAGACCCATCCCTGCGGGCGGATTTCTGGTGACCGTTCCGCGCACCTCAGGGTCCGTTGCCGAGCTCGACCGGCCTGCCCATCCGCTGTGGCTTGCGCTCAACGCACTCGATCCCGGCAGACTGGCATCGATCGCAAGTACGGCCCTCGGCAATGCGCCGGACACAGCGCAATTTCTGGGAGTGACAGCGGGCGCAAGCCAGAATTTTGGCGGCCTGAGGCCTCAGTGACATACTTTCGGTGGCGGTCATAGTCACGTTGGTGTCGCCATAGTTTGCTGGAAGGCCGAAGTTGAGGATGTGAATGTCTGGCTGATGGTTTCTGACGGAGACGGACATAACGTTCTTAACTCCGAAGTATGTGACAGGGCGTTGACGTGTTGGTAGTGATGATGCCGTATTGGTCGTGAGGTGACAAAGAGCGTGTGGTAGGGCTGAAGTGCGGTGTATGGTGATGTGTGTTTCGGGATCAGGACGGCCGCCGCGATGAATCGCTTGTATCCTGCTTACCAACCTCATGGCTCATGCCACCCATTCGTCCACTGGCGGCACATCGCCGCCCCTGTCAAGCCAGTGACCGTGCTGTTGCAATTCCATGTGTCTCAGTCTAAAAACTGACGAAGCTACCGAGCATTGTTTGCCATGCCGCCAAGCTCGCCAAAAACAACTTGAGCCTGAGGATCAGGATGTCCATCGTCTAGGTATTGTGCCCTTGATAGCACTTCGTACCATAATTCCGATCGACCATCACTTCGGCGGAAATGACTATGTCGGAATTTGAAGCGCTCGCGTGATTGAGTTTTGACTTTGGCGATGTCTAGACACAAAGAGGGCATCACCGGTCAGGTCGGCTTCGAGGTCACTCGTCGACTAGGAACTCGGCTCTCTTCCGCGCGCCTGTGACGATGTCGACTCGACGAAGTTGAAGCAAGGGAATCAGGACTAAAGACGTGTAAGAAGTCTGTCGTATGCGTAGAGTGTTCAGTGACTGTGCAATGGTCGGGATGTCCGGTTGTTAATCCAGCTTGAAGTTGTTGTCCCAGGAACGATAACAAGAAATGGATAAGAAAGTGTGCGTCGCACAGGAGGAAATGGGACGAACGCTTGGCTCGTGCGCACATTGTTGTTTCCAGTCTGGTAAGCTACCTCAGGTACTGTTATCTCCATGTCTGGCTTCTGTTAAAAGAGCGCTCTCTCAGTGTCAAGCCACTACACCCGGATTATATTAGAAGGGTTGGCTTTTTGATTGGATCTTGGAATAGATACACTCAGAGATCCTAGACACAGTTCTATTACCTCCAAAATGCAGACATGCGCTTTTTTTCTTCGTCTTTGTCTTAATGCATGGCCTGCCTTGTGTCTACCTCTACTAACACCACCAAGTGCACTAACAGACCAGCCTGCACACCGTCGCATATCCCATCCTGTCTCCACCACCAACCTCACGTTCTCCTCTTCTCTCTCATCAAAACTACACATACAATGCCGCAAATCCCAAACCCATACCGCCCAACAAAGAAGCCCTAGACACGGAGCTGTACCCTTCTTCCACGATGACCACTTCCTGTGGCAGTCGCTTCAAATAATCGAGTGATTCCAGCACCCGCTCAACAATCTCGTCGACGTCCAACCCCCAGGTCCGGCACTCCTCCAAGACGCTGAGCAAGGTCGGCGGTGAGAACCTCTGGAAACACAACCAATTTCATGGCCAACCCAACCGCCGAACCCAGTTGTCGGTAAAAGAAGAAGCATTTGGAGATAGGTATCACCAAAGTCCGCCAAGCCCATGCTGTTGGATAAGGTTCCGGATGGTAGCACCGGCATAAGCGGAGATTCGGTACTCGGTGCCGGCGTGTGTGAGGCAGCTCCCGTCTGCATGTCATTCGGCACGGCATCGGATGCTTATTTCCCTTTTGGTAAGTGTCCGACATGGGAAACGAGCCCCTTTGAGGTTATGTCAGCCCTCAGTCAATGACTACAAATTCGGCATGTCTCGTTGTGGTTTGGTAAGATGTCTTTGACTAAATTTTGGAGTAATACTTGCAATAAGGGAACATAAGCAACTAGGAGTTGAAAAAGTTGAGTTTAGGCCTTTTTTGCGGGTAAAAGAAATTTGGGCGTTTTTTTTTTTGGTGACCCACTGTACTTACATATACATGATAGTCGCTAGCGCCGTGAAAGGTGATTTCAAGCTTCTGGCTTCTTAAGATGACCTCATGATTGGTCGATATGAACTTTCAGCTCAGCTGCCGTGCAGAGTGCCAGTTACAGACATTGGTGCCCAAGCAGGTGAGGCCTCAAAGTAATGACATTTGCTGTCCTTCTCGCCCTTTCGCTTTCTCGCTTTTTCTCCTTCTCTCCTTCTGTCCGTTTCTCTCCTCGTTTCTACTTCTTGTCGTTGTTGTCTCCGTCTTTCTGTTGTCCCCATTATTCCGGGACCCAAACCTCGCCCAACCCCTCCCGCACGTTTGCACATCACAAAACCCAACGAACAACCAACAGTTGCAATCGCCTCTGGATCGAGTCCGACACCTCAGGGCCGAATGGCGCCGACGCTCTACTACACGAGAGATACCCCAGCCTTCATCGGCTTCCAACCAGAACCTGCTGGACGAGGGACAAAGGGAATCATCTGGACCTGCCTCAGCACCATTCTGCTTTCATCCTGGAGTTCATATCACGGCGAGGCCTATGATCCGAACAACTCTTCCAAGAGGGAGGGTCGAAAATTCTACGGCGCAAAATTTATTTTTGCATTTCTCTTCCCTGAGGGCGGAGCAGTTGTGAGCTTCGAAGATCTCTGTAATGCCTTGCAACTTCGGAAAACAATAAGACAACTCGGAGGACCAGAGTTCGCCAACTTCAGCTTATCACAAGCCTTCATTTGTATCAGGAATGGTATATATCAGAGGCTCCCGGGCTCGGGAAAGATGGAGCTCGTAGGTGGGAAGAGTCTTACAAAGCTCGTGAGTAACGGGAGCTTGTCATTCTCGGACTTGCCCACAGACGACGAAATAGCCGATAAGTCCAAACGCGACTGGACACTCAAGTCACTCTCTATCATTCAGACATTGTGGTTCATAGTCAGCGTTATTGCCCGGCTATCTCGAGGGTACCCCGTATCTTTATATGAGGACATCACTGTAGCAAATGCCTTTTGTGGCGTTATTGAATTTGCTTGTTGGTTCCATTGCCCCCAGGATATTCGTCTAGCTTTTATTCTCAAGGCAGATGTACCCAAGACGTCAAAATCTCCATCTTCAGTTGAAAGCGAAGGACCCGAAGAAGAAGCGACGGTCGAGGCTTTACTTGTTTCCGAGGATGCGACCAACGGTGAAGCCTCCTCTGGACCTCAGGTGCCTGTAATCGAGGACACGAGAACGGATAGGCGGAATAGGGGATTGTCAATCAGCGAACAGCCGTCCCTTGTTCGAAAGATGACAAAGCATCTAGATTTATCTGCAACTGAAACTGTCGAATTCTCGGAGGCATCAGACGAATTGTTAACAGTCATCTTTTTGGTCTTCTCTGTCTTATTTTCCGGCATTCACATAGCTGCGTGGAACTACAGTTTCCCATCCTTTGCAGAGGCGTGGATTTGGCGAGGCAGCTCACTTACGGTCGCAGTGTTGAGTGTTTTTATTTCTATCTTTTGGACCAAATTCGATGATAATGAGTTTGATAAAGGGTCGCTATGGGACTGGATCACCATCATCAGTGCCTTTCTATACCCCTTAGCCCGCCTCATGATGCTGGTTGTAGCCCTTATGTCTTTCCGGAAGGCACCCGCGCGTCTGTATGAGACTCCGTCGTGGACACAATATTGGCCACATATCTGATGGGTTAAGGGAGAAACTGCCAGAGGTATTCGAGCCATTTGGAGTGGTGGTACTCGAAATGACGGCTCATGGGCAATGATCACTTGATCGGAAAATGACAACGGAAAATGGGGTTGGAGAGCGAGGAGGAGGAAAGTGGGTAGCTGGGAGGAGATGCAATTTCGACGGAGGTGGGAAGGCGACGACAGAAAATGGGCTTGATGCTGATAGAAATACTGGGAGGGAGTGCCGGTAAAAGGGAAGGCGAGCAAATGGGCAGGGCATGGAATTCCAACAGGCGCCCCTTCCCTCACCTACGGCATGGGGATGGTTGCTTCATAACCCTGAGTGCACTTGCTAATGGTTTGGCGTATGGCATGTTGAGAGGAGGTGCTTTTGAGTTGGTGTTCAAGCGCGGTGTGGATAGGAGTGGAGTTTATATCTTCAAGTTGCCTTCGTTTTTGTCTGGAAATGGTTTCGAGATTTCTTATGGTATCGTGATGGTGTCGACGAAGACAGGGCTCAGCATTTCAGCGTGGAATTTGTCGACCATGTTGTTGTTTCAAAGGTTGATGATCGAAGTGGCCCAAGGAAGAAAAGAGTAAATACACGACTTTTTGTGATGGTAATGACTTTCGATGAGGGGGAAGGTGAGATGTTCGAACAGGCTGATGCAACCATAGAAGGTAAATTCTGATCAAAGCTGTCAATAGCACGAACAAGTGGAGGAAGTGACGTTTGGGGTGAGGAAGGAAGGAAGTTGTGAAAGAACTTGAAGGAAGTTGTGAAGTAAGCAAGGCAGGAAGGGGAGCCTCGATCACAACCACCGAAGTCACCCGTTACCGAACTATCACCATCCCTCCAGAATTCCCACTCCCCATGTTAGCTTCCCATCTCATTCCCTTTTTCCACATCTGCCTAACAACCCCGTCGCGAAACACTCGACCAACAACAAAAGCAAACCTCCCACGTACCCGCCCATCACATATCTTACCCCATCGCACAACATGGCCGTATGTATCTTATCCCTCCATAATGTCTGCCTTCCCAAGAAAGACTATCAAGTCTTGATCCCGTCATTATAGTAGCAAACCTGCATCTGCTCCATCCCACCACTCTAAAAATCCTGGGATCCTTTCATTTCGTCGTGAGCCTGGACAAACTAATCAGTGCATATCCATGCCATCAATAAACAAGAGCTGAAAGCATTTAGCAATCCTGAAACAAAAGACCGACATGGAAAGACAAACTGCTTGCGATTGAGGCAACCAAAGTCTTGCGATTTCCGGTTTTGGGTTATGGGTGACAAGGAAGGATCGGAGGGAAGGTGGTTATCGACGACTCACTTTCTGTTTTTCTCCTTCCCCCTCTCGCCCCACAGGTTCCCTTCTTTGCCTTTTTCTTTCTTTCATTCA
This sequence comes from Neurospora terricola FGSC 1889, assembly GCA_009805285.1. NCBI lineage: Eukaryota > Fungi > Ascomycota > Sordariomycetes > Sordariales > Sordariaceae > Neurospora > Neurospora terricola. The sequence continues at coordinate 31,643 of RANZ01000238.1, read as the reverse complement.
AGCCCCAGGCCGTTGATCCTTCGATCCTTCCGCGCGGTTGTCAACATCAATACTATGTGCCTTCCCGTTCCGAACTGTGAACGATATGTGGATATCTCCTCACACTCCTCGCGTTCCTCACAGCTCCGCGCGGGAAGGCGCTCGGAGTTTTAAAATTCTCTCCCTGCATCGCTCCTTCTGAGTTCGTCCCCCCACCCTAACTATACAAAGACACTCAGCTCCTTGCAACTCATTCCGTCCGTGGAGAATGAGGTGATGATGTCTAGAACACCGCAGGCACAGCTGAAAGGAATGTCTATCGGAATTAACTGCATGAGTTGTTGTATGAACTTGCATGGATGAGATTGCCAAGGGGTGATAGGCAAACAACCTGTCTGGATGCCTTGCGGCCGTTGCGAACTTGCGCCACCAACGTGCGTGCTGGGGGTTTCGAAGTTTTGCTTCATGCTTGATACTACCCCCCTGTTTGACCGTATACTTGAGAGTAAACAGTTATCCGGCCGGGAACTCAAAAGGATGATTGATCCCGGGGATTTGGTCGTGCTGTGCCCGTCCTTTCTTGGCTCTACGGACAACTCGACTCATCCATCCTCTTCCCATCACAAACCAACACCAACTTGACCTCTCTGGTATTCCTGGAGAATGGCGCCCATTCACAGACCCCCAGCCGAGTTTCAGACACTCACCGGGTTTCGCCTCGATTCCGACACGGCCGGCCGAGGCACTTTAGGCATCATCTACACCTGCTGGACCGCCATCCTCCTCGCCTCATGGACCTCCTTTCACAACAAGTGCCGCAAGCCGGGCGATCGTTCCCGAAAAACCAAATGGCTCTACAGGTGGTACCGGGTTCTCTACACCTTCTTTCTGCCCGAGGTGGCGGCGGTATGGAGCGTCCGGGATCTATTAGAGGCCACTTGGCTCTGCGGTCGCTTCATGGTTTACCAAAGGCAGCTTCCCGGATGGCATCATTTCACCATGAAGCAGGCCTTTGTCTGCATCATGGACGGTGTCTACATGAAACTGCCCGACTCCGATGTGCTGGAGAAGGCTGACCCCGAAGACCTCCTGTGGCTCGCGTATACCCGGCAGCTGGAGTACTCGGAGTATCCTTCGGGAGACGAGATTGACGACAAGTCCAAATCGGATTCGACCATGAAGTTCATCTCGATTGTGCAGACCCTGTTCTTTGTGGTCCACATTATCGCCCGGCTTGTGCTTCACTACCCGGTGACTTTGTTGGAGGACATGGCTGCAGCACATGTGTTTTGCGGCATCATTGCCTTCTGCTTTTGGTTCTGTTGCCCTCACAATATCGAGCAGCCTTTCATCATCAAGCCTGATCCCAGCAAGAAAGTCATCCCTGTGGAAGACCCCAAATTGTCTGGGAAGGCCGGAGCTCAGTCGACAGTCGAGGAGATCACAGCACAGGAGGAACCTGTTGGCTGGTTTCAATCAATGAAAGACCTCGTAACATCAACCTTTGCGGCGAAAGAAGACACAACCACGTCACGTCAGTGGAGGAGGACCAAGCCTCAGCAAGCAAGCCACAGAAGATCGAGCTGTATTTCACTTATAAGGACCTCGCAGAGTACAAAAAGAACATCAAAGGGTTCAGGAGGAGTCAAATCGCCCCTCTTTATATCTTGGTGTTGGTCTCGACGGGCGCCTTTTGGGAAGTGTACAACAAAACCAAGAAAAACGAGGAGAAGGCGGTGGCCGAGGGAATCAAGGAAGAAAAGGTGCCAGCAACTGAGAAGTTACCGTCATCCGAACACTTGAAAGAAGTTCAAGTTTCGTCAGAAGTGTCAGAATTTATCGACGAGGGCACCGGAAGGAAAATTACAATGACGCGGCACGGAGGGTTCGGAGAGTCGTTTTACGTTAAAGGTTACCAACAGAAACAGAAAAATCGACCGAATCTGGAGAGGTGGGCAATGGCCTTCACCTTCATCGTCTTCTTGATCATCCATCTTTGCGCTTGGAAATATCCGTTTCCTACCAGAGCAGAACGGTGGACTTGGAGAATCTGTGCAGTCACGATGGCCGTCAGTGGCCTTGGTCTCACGGAGAAATTCTACAAACCAAAGGATGACCGCAAAAGGATGATCTCATGGCTGCTCCCCCCCACATGCATAGCTGTGTATGTCTTGAGCCGCCTAGCAATGCTGGGCGTTGCGCTTTCGTCCTTCCGAAGTGCACCAGCGGGTATTTACGAGGTTCCAGGCTGGACAGAGTTCTGGCCGCATGTGTAGGAAACTGGGGAGACACGGCAAACCCGTTTGCGGTTCCGGCGGGTTGAGACTTCTCAGAACTCCGCTTGGAGGTCAGGACATTTTGACGTTGTGGTCTGGCATGGGGGGCACGTGGGGGGCTCTTCGCAGATTGTTTTCGAGCAGRTTAATGTTGAGAAGGGGATATYTGTATTTTCGCATGTGTATTATTCGAACTTGTTTGCCAAAATGAAAACCAAAGAACAAACGAAATCAAATGCTGGGTATCAAGACCAACTAACTCCATGAATCCTAGGGAATGTGGACAGAAGAAGCAAAATTGTAAGGGGGATAGGATCGGCTTTCCTCGAAAAATGAAACGCCACGCAGTGTACAAAGGAAACGTCGACCAGAACCTGTGAAACGAGCCTTACCCATGAGGTGTCAAACTGGAACCTTCACCTCCAAGTCCCTCAGCCCACCCACATCTGCATACTGTGCCCATGGATCGTTACTCGTCTCATGTGTAGACATGCACTTGGCCTCATTGTCGTCCCTTCCAGAAATATCGAGTGAGGCTGTTGACTGGGTTTTTCGGATTCTCAGAGGATCAGGTTGGCACTCGCTCGGTCTCCGTCGACTGCTTCTGCGAGGGAGCGGAGGTGCCAGATCACTGCTTCCCAGTGGCATACCGCGCACCAGTTCTTCTCCAGTTATTAGGGCTTTTGGTGATGTTGGTGAGCCACAGCAGCTCGGCGCTGTCGAAGACGCAGAAACAACCGTCTCCCTGCTTGTCGTACTAGATCCGGTAGTGTTATTGGATGATGTGGATGCGGTCGATGGTGAGCGGAGCGTAATACCTTGCGTCCTGATACCCTGTTCTGGGATTCGGGTATCGGATGCCTTCGTGACGTCGGCAAGGGACTGAGGCGGCACGTTGTTTTGTGTTGGCTCGCCATTGCCGGGGTGGACATCGTTGGTCCCATTCCCATATCCTTGGATTACGATTTCGTGGTACGAAGCACGCCTGCTGCGGCTGGGTGAAGTGGACTCTTGCTCTACTGGTCGGGTCCCAGTGAAGGCATTGAAAGAATGACTGATACTCCTGGTGAGACTGTGAACTCGGGTTGGAACAATGGGTGGGGACGTTGGTCTGGGGTCGGTTGCAATCCCACTAGGCGTCCTAGCATGTATCAATGCGAAGTGGTCGATATCCGGCCTGATCTTTCTGTCTTCGCCGTAAGTAAACACCGCCGGAAATGATGACAGAATGAGGGGCGTGGGAAGTGAGAAGTTTGGCAGCGACTTGGAAAACGCATGACCATGTTGTCTTGTTCCCCTTGAAAATCGAGTGCTGAAGCTTGACTCATAGTCGTCCCCATCCCAAGGCGGTAAGTTTTCGGTACTAACGGCCATGTTGTAGTAAGTATTTCCAACGTCCTGGCATTCCAGAGGAGCCTGCGTACAGGCTCGTAATACTTGATAGATTGCATACACGAGTATCCATCGAACCTTCCGCGCATYAACTTGGGAGATTTTCTCTTGTCTATCGATCTTGAGAGGCGAGAACACGCAATCTTCTTCGTATCTTTGATATGCAATGACAAGCGGATTCCTGGATATGGCGGCCTTRGTTCTGTTAGATGCTTTCGCCAGTGCTGCATGTGCAACCACCCGTTGGTCTGGCTTCAATTTGTCGGGTTTATGGAGCCAGGAGGTTCTTCGAGATGTGTTGGTGGTAGGTAATTCCGGCAGTAAAGGCAGGGGATGAGGAAGCGGAGAGTACTTGTTCCGTGCGTCAAAGCCATGGACACACTGCAGAGTACACAGTCCCCCTTGAGCAGAGGCTGGTATGCTTTCTGATGGGGTATATGTGTTGTCTACCAAGAGCTCGTATAAAGCTTCGATGTCATCTCGCATTGTTCGGTATATCGCGGGAGGRAATATCAAGTAYCGCTGGTCGATTGAYGTTGGYGGGTAGTATCCGATCTTGGTGGCGAAGTAAGCATGGAGGAAGGTTCGGAAACGCTCRAGRTGGGACCGTCCGCCGACCGTCAGTCCTAGATGAGCCTCGGATAGATCCTCCTCCAGAAAGTTTTGCAGCATCAACGTAGCTTGTCCAAGTCTCTCATCCATTTCAGCTTTTGCTTGACGGAGCAGCCTTCGAGTTGAGGAAGTGATAACCTAAACGACTGGTTAGCTTATGCCCAAAGGAAGTCGAAATATATGGAAGGGTCGCTTGCCTGATATTCGGGGATAATGTATAACTCTTCGAACATTCCGGTACAGTGAGTGAATGCCTCAATGTAGAGCCTGCGATGTTGACAGTACTCCGCAAAGTGAAGCATACCTAAAGCATGAGCTGGTTGATTGCACATTTCCAGGTAACCTTCTTCGTCGGCGTAACTCAACAGGTCGTCCGCATTGTTTACCCCGAGACATCGGAGCTCAGTCATTGTGTGTAGAAGACGAATGAGGGTTGCTCCAAGATGTTCCCCCACCATCGATCTCCGGAAAATCCAGGCAAAGAAATTGCGAATATCCAGGTAATGACGAATGACCTCTTCTTCGGTTGCCGTAGGCGGAGCAGGAATGTAGAGCTCGATCTGGCTGGCTTCAATGTCTAATGTTTCTGGGATATCTCGTCTGATACATCTTGCGATCAGGGGCTGGCATTGCGTTGCAAGCAAGGTGTTGAAGGGCACTTTGAACGTAGGGCTCCGACTCGACTGGCCACGACCATATAGATATATCAAGCAATTGCCTTTGCGATGCCATAGTTCCGGGTCCTGGCTACAAGTTAGCCTTGGTATCTCTCGTTGACTTGACATTCTCCACTCAGACGTACTCTTTTCCCCAAACAGTCCCAAGGTTGGGATGTCCTTGAGGCGCCGTCCCACCGCTTAAGATCCGGACCTCTTGTTCGTCGTCTGTCGTTGAAACTGCCAAACCTAATGCTCTTCCCGATCTGCGGCTGGGAGCGAGCCTGGTGAAATCGGCCTCCATCCGACCAGGATCTTGGTATACCACATTGTGCCATGGTAAACCTGTGAGAGTCGCTCTCAGTTGGCGTGAACACCGGATTCGGAGATCTGGCTGACATGAAGGTTTGCCTTTTCCCTCTCATACTGGCAGAGAGTTGTGGCGGGAGGCCAGGGAGTCCGCCTCCTTAAGTCATAGCGGGGAGACCCAGGTAACCCCAGCCGTCAAGACCAGAGACAATGCACGTCTGCCGAAGCACCAAAGTGCATGTTGTGTTCCACGGCCTCGACCTTGGTTGATGGACTCAGACGGGATGCACGACAACCTAACCCGAGGGCTTGGCTCGACGTCAATAGGCTTTACGTACGGCTTGTGTGGCTGACTTGGGCTCAGTGGCCGATCACCTTTGCGATTAGCATGACGGGCTGCTGGCAAAGGAGGAAAAAGGTGAAGCGTCTTCCGGCTGTGAAACGGCTCCAAAAGGCAGTCGACGTATGCACTCTTTCCTGTCCAGACGAACCAGAGACCCTGGACTTTACATGTTCAGCTCTCCTCTTGGGTGCGCATGCGGCTGACCAACAACCAGAACTGCCTGTCTCTGGCCCGTCCCAGGACCACTCGGCCTTTCTGGAACCGCATCCAGACTCAGGACCCAGAGCTGAGGATTGGGTGGTAGAGGAGGGGCTGATACTGATATGTAGTGAGAAAGATGACAGGGCTGCATCAATACAAACGATGTGGTGCCAATAGAGACCAGGTCGGGGGTCGACGTGGGGAGGTCCACGGAATGGTCAGAGTTGGATGACGGAGGAGTATTGGCCATTGCAAAGCTGATCGCCTTCTTTTGGCGCCGTATCACGCCAGTCAATATAGACGCCACAAACCATGATGCAGATGAAGGGATGTCGTGGATCCTGCCACTGGTGCCTCTTTTGTCTTGGTTTTTTCGCCTTTGGGCGGATTCTGGTCCAGCTTGGCCAATCTCTTGGGGTGACATCCCGCCATCTGGGTCGTGTCTCGGATACCGGGTAATAGAAGACGCCGACAGGACGGGGAGGCAGGAAGCTCAAGAGGAGCAGAAAGCCAGCTCTGGCGATGGGAACGTCTCTTTGTTCATGATGGGCATTGCGGGCGGCAGAGAAGAAAGTCAACGACTATAAGGTTTGCAAGAAATGATTTGACAGATAGATGGTACGGTGAGAAGAAAAGTCATTGATTATTGAAAGATTGAACTCTTTCTGCAAAGTCTCACTTTTCGTGATGAGGAAGAGATTGAAGTGACGGGAGTTGAAAGAGGGAAAGAGGACACATGGACGGGACATTCCCTGTCATTATCAGACGTATCACCTTGCTGCGGGTTAGGGGTATGTATGTGGTCCCCTACTCTCCCCTGTAACCGCTGCCTCTGGGCCCTGAAACTGCCCACTGGACCTCAACCACGGGACACTTTCAGGTCCAAACGCGTCAGGCGCGTCAAGCTCCTCCGGCTTCCATCCCTCCATCGGACATCCCTCCCTCCCGCTCCCCCCTCCCCCCACCTTACCCGCTGCCGTCCCACCCCTTCTTCAACGATGGACATCGATTGAAGCATCCGGACTGGACTGGCGCAAACGAACTGACAACTCAGGCCCCCCTCCCAGCCGAACCCAAGAGACTCTGCATGCATGTTTGGAAACAACAGACTCCCCGCTTTCCACCCAGGCCTCACCCAAAGCCGAATTAGAGATACCACTACCGGCAATCGCTTGTGGTTCCCCGGGCTGCGATCAGCACCGCCCTCCGAGTCCTCACCCTCCGATTCCGATCCCGCCAATGACCAGCTACCGTTACCAATAACACCAGAGGACCTCTACGATACTCCCATGGCGCCCTTCAATCCCTACACCTACATCCGGTGTCCCTGCTCAGAGCTCAACCCCTACGCAAAGAGGACTCCCGATGTCACCGCCCAAGGCCTGTCTCGCGCCGCTCAGGATGACGACGACCATACCTTTGACCCCCGTGCTGCCCGGTCCAACTACAGCCTCTATCCGCTAGAGTATCTCTCCTTCTGCGAGGACTGCCACCAGATCCGCTGTCCACGATGTGTAGCCGAGGAGATCGTTTGCTACTACTGCCCCAACTGTCTGTTTGAGGTACCGAGTAGCAACATCAGGAGCGAGGGGAACAGGTCAGTTATACCATGGGCGTCGTCCACATCAGCACAATTTACTAACATACAAGTTCTCTTTCTCAGATGTACACGAAGTTGCTTCCAGTGCCCAATATGCATCGGGCCTCTCGCTGTGAACCACGTCGAGACACCACCAGATCCGAACCAGCTGCTTAGTCCAGATCATGCCGGTTCCTCCCACTCGGGCTCTTACATCTTGTCATGCTCTTACTGCAACTGGAGCTCTACCGAAATAGGAATCAAGTTCGACAAGCCGAACAGCATCCACATGCAACTAGCCAAGCTACGAAACGGCGGCGAGACGAGGTTGACAGCGAAGGAGCGCAAGGAGCGACGGAAGGAACAAGCCTCCCAAGGCGGCGGCGGCGGCGGCAGCAGCACCGGCCAAGGAGAAGAGGATCTAGACACACTCCTGGACATGGAAACGCAGTTCGCCAATCTCAAGTCCTTCTACCAGAACCAGCTCTCCGACGCCAACGGCACCGGCAAAGCAGGCGGCGACGCCTCCGCCGCCCTCGGCAACCTAGGCTTCGACGCGCCCGCCTCTCTCTCCCGGATCATGTCTCTCTACACCGGCTCCTCCTCGCTGCACGACAAGAAATCCAAGTCCCGACCGGGTACCATGCGCGAAGCGCTCGTTCCCTCTGAAGGTCTGCAACTAGCCTCCCTCGACGAATCCAGCGCCATCACCGCCCTCCAAGACTTCGAGTCCACCACCGGTCTCGACGCCTACTCCTCCACAGCCTCCACCGCGCAACTCCAGTCCCAAGCGCCTTACCTCGGCGCCTCGCCCCTCCACGGCCTCACGCGCTTCACCTCCTCCCTGCGTCCGATCCCCTACCTCCTGCGCACCAAGCGTTCCAAGCGCTGCCCGCAGTGCCGGCACATCATCAGCAAGCCCGAGAGCAAAGTGACCACGACACGCTTCCGCATCCGTCTGATAGCAGGCAACTACATCCCGACCATCACCATCAAGCAGCTGATCATCCCCGGCCTGACCCCTCCACCGATGCCAAACCTGCCGCCTGATACCATCGAACCTTTGAAGCCCGCTCAGTTCGTGTTAACCTTCAAGAACCCCATTTTCGAATCAGTGCGCGTAACCCTGGCCACACCAGCCACCACACCAGGAAGATTCCCTTCCAAAGTGACGATCATGTGTCCTCAATTCGAAATAGACTCCAACACCGACGTCTGGGAGGAAGCACTAAAAGATAACAACGCCACATCTTCCTCTTCTACCTCACAAAACCTCTCCAGCTCCACAGGACCGGAAGGCTCAGGCCCAGGTGGTCGTAAACGCGCAGGCACGCTACGACCAGGGACGGCGGGCGGCGCAAGTTTAGCCGGGGAGGAATTAGGACCGGAAGTAGGCAAAGTGTGGGAGAGGGGAAGGAACTGGACGAGTATTGTGATCGAGGTGATACCCGCTAGTTTGGTGCAGACGGCCAAGAGGGATGGAAGGGGACCGATAAAGGAGGATGAGGATGTGTTGGAGATACCCATGTTTGTGAGGATCGAGTGGGAGGCGGAGGCGCCGGAGGATGAGATCATGCCTGGGTTGAGCAGCGCCAAGGGGAATAAGGATGGTGGGAAGGAGAAGAGGGAGTTGGCGTATTGGTGTGTGTTGGGGTTGGGGAGGGTTGCGAGGACGTTGTGAGAGGGGTTTGTGAGAGGTCATGATGAGAGTACATGTGTGGATGATGAGATTCAGGGGTAAAAGGGTAATGATGTTTACGACTGAAGATACGGTTCACAAGGTTTGTATGATGGCGGCGTTTAAAAGCATGTAACGACCATAGAGATGGTAGGACAGACATCAAGGCATAGCACATACAAAACGAGCACATGAAGACACAGATGAACAAGATTTATCCCACAATCCATAACGCAGTAGTATTTGAATGTTGGCCTTAATAGTGCACAACACAAGGGATAACAGGTAGTAGGGGGAAACCCATGCCTGCCCTTTTTCGAGACAAGCTAGCTAGACGCCGTTCCTTTTGTACTGCCATGCATGCATTGCAAGAGAACCGAACCCGAATATCATCTGAGCCCTAACCCGATAATCACCCTTTGAGTGCTCCAGCCCAGACACTCAAACGCCCATTGCGTCCACCGTTTAGAGTTCAGAGGTGACCACGGGGAACTCGAAAAGGACAACCTTGCCGGTGAGGCGGCGGTAGACCTCGGAGTAGGTGTCGAGGCGGTAGTCGACGGAGCCGCGCTCCTTCTCGTCAAGGATGACCTTGAGGGTCTTGGAGCCGTCCTCCTTGGTGCGGAGACGCTTGCCAACGATCTCGACGGGGTAGACGAGGTCGGTGAGGATGGCGTCGTGGACGGCAGTGAGGGTGCGCGAACGGGGACGCTTCTGCTTGAGGGTGTTGCGGGAGCGGCTGGAGCGCTTGGGCCGGGGGAGGATGCGGCGAGAAGCGACGATCAGGACGTGGCGGTCAGAGAACTTCTTCTCGAGCTCACGGGTGAGACTGAGGGGACGAGTTAGTATCACTGCGAGCCTTGATATTAAGAGATAAACTTACCGCTGCTGGACGCGGTGGAAGCCCTGCAGGGAAGGGACGGGGACAAAGATGACAATAGCCTTCTTGCCGTGGCCAACCTCGATCTATTCCAGACCAAAAGTCAGCATGCGAGCTCCAGGATGACATGGGGATATCAATCCTTGGACCGCTCCCGTCCTATTCCGCGGCGCGCTGTATGGTATTTCTGATGTGTATATGGTCTCTGGGCGCGAGCAAGCAACACACACACGCCTGCGAGTGCCCATGGTGATATTGTGTCCATTTTCCAGGAATCAATCATCATGCACCCTCTGGGCACCGCTGCTGCTGTGCTGGCTGCCGGCCCCTTTCCAATATGCTCATATCATATTTCCCAGAAGCGACTCTTCGGCTCGAGGCGAAAAACGTGGTGTGTCTTTCTCGCTCTCGTGGTGTGCGCCGACGCCGGAACAGGAACTCGGAGAGTCTTCGGTTTGCGTGTGTTTTTTTTTCGGTGTCGAGATTTCATACCTCGCGGGCAGAGACGAACTGCAGAGGGCGGAGAGCGCCCTTGAGGTCGGCAGTGTTGGACTCAAGGTCGTAGAGGGCGCCAGCAACGGCGGTCTCAAGCTCAGAAGGGTTCTGGCGAGAGGGGCTGTTGGCCGCGATCTTGTTGAGCTGAGGGGCAGACATTTTGGCGATTGTCGATATCGGGTCGATCGGTCGGTCGTCGTCGATTGCAAGAGTCTCAAAGGCGGCCGTCGTGATGGACTGCGGGTAAGAAAAGTTGGATGGGTCCCAATTTGCGGAGCGTGCCAAGACTAGGGCTCGCAAACCCTCTGCTTATCGTTTGGGTGAATGGGTCGTGGTTGATAAGCTGATAAGGAGTGCCCGGGCCATTTTGGATGTTCGATGAAATGGGCAGGCGGTGTCAGTTTTCAAAGCGGCAGAATGCTTTCCCCTTGACCCCACAGCAATTGAGTGGCCCAAGCTCCAATTCGCAAGTTCGGGCCAAAGACAGAGCGAGCTAAATTCATAGCACCAAAACCAAGACAAGGTTCATCGTTGCGTCAGTCATCAGGGCAACTTCTCCTCCAACGCGCCCAACAGACGCGACCAGCACCTTGACGACGTTACGAGCTCACAGTTACTTCCATTGCAATGGCTTCAGACAAGCAAGCTCCTGCTGGAGCAGCAGCAACACCTCAAGCACAATCCTCCGCCTTCTCCCTCCCGCTCCTCTACCGACTCTTCTTCCTCCTCATCGAACCCCTTTCCGCCCTCCTAGGCGCATACTACGCCTACTTCGACAAGAAGGCCTACCTCGAGCTTACACACGCTGCCTCAGCTCCTGAGACGATTCCCCTGGGGACATCCATCGTGCTCTCCCAACTCGCCAACCTGTATCTCTTCTTCGCCATAAACGAAGCCCTCGTGCTGCGGTCAACCTCGGACATCCGCGTCTGGAAGACTGTGCTCTTCTGTCTGTTGATTGGCGATATCGGACATCTCTACACGGTTCGCGAGTTGGGATTGAACATCTACTGGAGTCCGTCAACGTGGAATGCGATTGACTGGGGCAACATCCCGTTTGTCTATCTTGGCGCATCGATGAGGATTGCGTTTCTGGCCGATGTGGGCTTGTATAAGTGGGGGAAGAGGTTGCAGAAGAAGAGGACGGCTTGATCGGCGGGTGATAGGAATTGTGATCAAATAAAAGGCGTGATAACGGGCTGAACGACAGCAACAAGCGATTCAGAGATTTTGGGTATCAAAGAGTCGGATCGTCATACATATATGCCACGAACCAATTTTGATGAAGCTTCCGTAACCTTTTAGAGAGCCCTTCTGTTGCTGAAAAGGCGCACCTGTACGACTTCAATGGTCGTCAAGGTCAGCAACAAGGTCAGCAACAAGATCAGCAAAATAGGTGGTGGCTTCGCCGAGCCATACAATACGACAATATGATTCGTGGATAAATAGAGTTACACCCTGAGCCCCTTACTGTGGTTCCGAGCAAAAGAAAAACCCCCCTGTCAGGTATCTGGCAGAACCACCACGGCCAAAATTTCGGGGTTGTCGAGGTGACATGGACAGTCTAATACGGCTCGCTTTGGCTAGGAAAGGCCGTTACAAAACTGTGATAGGGATCACAATAATTTGAAAACACATCGGCCAGAGTCATTTAGGGATTCTTCCCTTCAGGAACTACCTAGAATTTAGGTTCAAAGGTATCTTAAATACGCTAGGATGCGTAATAAGAGGATACCTAAGGTGTAATGTACTGACCGTAACGTGTTCGGTTTATTCATACGACCATTCGGTTGTATAAGGTTCGGTACTCACCCCGCCTATTAAACTTACCCATCATACCAAGTAGCTTCCTCTCCCCTCCCCGTGGGGCTATCACTCAACCCCCCATGAACCCTTTCCCCAGAAACGACACTTTTACCCGTACCTATCGCGGGGCATGGCGAGTGGGGGAAAACCCCCATGACGGAGGGCATTCACGATGTTTCTCCTTTGATACGATTGAGCTTCTCTCTAGCGATCCATTACCAAAGAAGTGTGATGGATCCGCCAGAGTGGGTAGGAATCCCGCGATACCACCCAGGAAATGGGTAAAGCCGCGGGGGGCTTATGTCACGTACGTACGCCTTCCAAGTGACGGACTGCCCCTCCTCATGGGCAAAAGATTCCCGAACGGCATGCCCTCCGGCTGAATTGTATAAGCAGGCAGTGGGGGAACAGTCCGATCCGACGTGCTCGGTTCTGTTTGACCGTTGTCTTTTGTTGATCTTCCGCGTTTTCCATTCATTACTTATATCTCGAGGACCCTCCGTCGTGTAGTCCTCCTGGTTGTGAGCTTGTTCCCTTCATACGTCGTTCGTCACTTGTCGTTCTTGCTTCATATACATACAACCTCCAACATGTCTGTCCCCGAAAAGTTCACCGGCTTCCAGGTCAACGGTCCCGAGACGTGGACCGAGTTCCACAAGAACGAGTTCCAACCCAAGCCCTTTGGCGACTACGACGTCGATATCAAGATCGAATGCTGTGGTGTCTGTGGTAGCGATGTCCACACCATCAGCGGTGGTTGGGGCGAGCAAAAGTTCCCTCTTGCTGTTGGACACGGTATGGCCGTCCACTTGCCCTACATACCTACCTTCCTGTCTCTCTTCTTCAGCTAGCCTAGCCAGTGAACCCAATTGACCCAATAACTGACTGACTGACTGACTGACTGAAAACTCCATAGAAATCGTCGGAACCGCCCTCCGCGTCGGTCCCAAGGTGACTCTGATCAAGCCCGGCCAGCGCGTCGGCGTCGGCGCCCAGTCCTACTCCTGCCTTGACTGTCGCCAGTGCAAGAACGACAACGAGACCTACTGCCGCAAGCAACTAGACACGTACGGCGCCGTGTGGCCTGATACCGGCATTGTCAGCCAGGGCGGTTATTCCTCCCATGTTCGCACGCATGAGCACTGGTTCGTCTTTTTTTTTTTTTTTTTCCCTCCTTTTTCCCTCCTTTCCCCCTTCCCTCCTTTTTCTCCCTCCCCATCTTTCCCCCTCTCCCCTCCTCTCCATCGACCCCCACTAACCCCTTCCAATCCAGGGTCTTCCCAATCCCCGAGTCCCTCCCCTCCACCGTCGCAGCCCCCATGCTCTGCGCCGGCCTAACCGCCTACTCCCCTCTCGTCCGCAACGGCTGCGGCCCCGGCAAGAAAGTCGGCATCGTCGGCCTGGGCGGGATCGGCCACCTCGGTCTCCTCTTCGCCAAAGCCCTAGGAGCAACAACCTACGTAATCTCGCGCACCCACAGCAAAGAAGCGGACGCTTTGGCAATGGGCGCCGACGGCTTCCTCGCTACTTCCGACCCCAACTGGAACGAAGAACACATCATGACTTTTGACCTGATCATCAACACTGCAAACTCCTTTGAGGGGTTCGATGTGGATGCGTATTTGAGTTTGTTGGATGTGCATGGGAAGTGGGTGAGTGTGGGGCTACCGGAGGATGAGGAGGGGATTAGGGTGAGGAATCAGACGTTTTTGAAGAATGGGTGTTTTTTTGGGAGTAGCCATTTGGGAAGTAGGAAGGAGACTTTGGAGATGTTGGAGTTGGCTGCGGAGAAGGGGCTCAGGACTTGGGTGGAGGAGGTTAAGATTAATGAGAGGAATTTGGGGGAGGTGATGGAGAAGATGAAGGGTGCTGGGGGGAGGTATCGGTTTTGTTTGACGGGGTATGAGGAGGCTTTTGGGGAGTGAATGGGTTGCGTTGGTTGGATAGATGAGGGTGAAGTTGGGGTGGGGAAAGGGATCAAAGTTAAGAGAGTATAGAGTTATAACATTGTGAGCAAAGTACTTGAGATAACTTCCTGGGCTGGAGTGTTAGGTGGATGTTTTTGTCGTGACTTTGTTGAACTTTCTTGGACGTCGCTTGATGTGGTATGGAGACACTTGATCCCTAAAAACGCTTCATGAAATTTTTTCCCCATTTCATACCATCTAGGTAGATCGCGTATCGAAACATTAAAAATTTGAGGCTTGCTCTTTATTCATGAGGTCAAAAATAGTCAATTGTCACGATAAGGTACCACGCTGTGAAGCCTAAAGTGTCGCCTCATGAACCCTTCACCATAGCACTAGTCGGGTATTGATACCTGTTTAAGAACTATTGTCTTAATCATACTCTATAATGTGTCTCGCTGAGGGCGTGTCTTGTCTAGAAACCGAAAACGCCAGAACTCCTCTCTATGCAATCGTTGCGTACGGTAACCCAAAGTCTAAAACCCTCCACGCAGACAACTGTTTACCATGCCCAGGAGAGCAGCATCCAGAAAAGCAAGTAAACAAAGTCTCCCCGGCACCAGCACTTTGAAACATGGGTTCTTGTGGAGTGTCCACCTTCACCAAAGTTCCAAAACCTGAAGGTGTCGCCACCTAACTCCACGGTTCCACCTCAACCCCTGAACCAGGGGAGTCGCGAGACGTTCGCAGTTCGCAAAGCGATGAAGCCCTAGAAAAAAAATTAGCGAGAGATTCCCTATAGAGAGTGAATGAAAGGAGTAGATGCTCACCAGAAATATTTGCCAAGTAACTACTATGAAGGGGTATATATGTGTAGTAGTGTAGTAAAAAAAAGCACCATCTACTAATCTAGCAAGTTACTGTAAAACGATGAAGCAAATAACGCCACGTTGCCCAAGCTGATTGAAATGCAACCACCCCCCAAAAATATCTTTTCCGTAAACCAGTCATTCATGCCCTTTTTGAAAGCTTTTTCTTTTCCCGAATTTGCACTGCGCTGCTGCTGCTGCTGCTGTGTCCAATGCTCATGTTCATGTCATCAGAGGGGACGGTCTTGAGCGGTAACCAAAGTTGCTGATGTTGTTATCGAACCGAATGGTGGTGGTGGCTTCTTCCAACACCGCCCATTGCTGCTGCTGACCCTGGGTGTTGTGACTGGCCTCGGAAACGGCGGCTGTCACAGTAGTCCTCCTCTTGAATTGGATCCGTGCCCTTCGCGGGCGATTCCTATGCATCGTCATCGTGCGACCCTCGCTTTCTTTCTTCGAAAGTTGTTTAGAAGTGGGCGCCGTTGGTACTCCCGTTGACAACACCAGCATCCTTGAGGATCTCGTTGGTGATCTGGTCGAGGCAGCCGATGGCGGCGGCAACGAAGCCGAGGAAGGGGCGAGAGGGGTCGAGGACACGGCTGGTGTACTCGGGGTGGTACTGAACACCGACGAAGTAAGGGTGGTCCTTGATCTCGACAACTTCCATGCGCTCGCCGGTGTCGTCCTTGCCGATGAAGATGAGGCCAGACTGCTCGAGCTTCTCAATGTAGTCGGGGTTGACCTCGTAACGGTGACGGTGACGCTCCTCGATGGTGGTGGCCTCGCCGTAGAGAGCGCGGAGCTTGCTGAACTCAGAGCCGGGCTGGAAGTGAGTGGAACGGGTTCCGAGACGCATGGTACCGCCAAGCTTCTCCTTGGAACCCTCGGGCATGAAAATGATGACGCGGTGCTCGGCGTTGGCGTCGAACTCCTCAGAAGTGGCATCCTTGAGGTCGCAGAGGTTGCGGGCAGCCTCGATGACGGCAACCTGCATACCAAGGCAGACACCGAGGAAGGGGGTCTTCTGCTCACGGGCCCACTGGGCGGCGCGGATCATACCCTCAGTACCACGGTGGCCGAAGCCGCCAGGGACGAGAATGCCCTTGGCGACGCAAACGTCGTGCCAAGCCTTGTGGTACTTGGTGGGATCCTCCTTCTGAGTCTTCTCCTCAAGGTGCTCAGAGTCGACCCAGATGAGGTTGAGCTTGCGGCCGCAGCGCATGGCAGAGTGCTCAAGAGCCTTGATGACGGAAAGGTAAGCATCGTGAAGCTCGACGTACTTGCCGACCAAGACGATGTCGACGGTCTCGGCGTAACCGAGGGGGACAATCTTCTGCCACTTGGTCCAGACCTCCTGGCCCTGGCTGACACGGGTGGGGGAGAGCTTGACGTCGTCGAGCTTCAGGGTCTCCTTAAGTTCCCTGAGCAGGCCCTGCTCCTCAAGGAGAAGAGGAACCTGGTAGATGGTGGGCATATCGCGGACGGCAAGGACCTGGTTGACCTCGACCTGGCAGCTGGAAGCGACCTTGTTGATGGTGCCCTGCTCAAGGGGCTTCTCACAACGGCACGCAATCTGTACAATGAGTTAGCAAGGGAGATCACTTGATGATTAGGAATGAGACTGACCAAGTCGGGAATGAGACCAGCACTCCTGACGCTCTTGACAGCGTGTTGGGTAGGCTTCGTCTTCTGCTCGCCGTTGACGACGGGGACATAAGAGACGTGGATGTTGATGAAGTTGTTCTTGCCAGCTCTGTGACGGAGCTGGGTGAGGGCCTCAACGAAAGGCATGCTCTCAATATCACCGACAGTACCACCCTATGAACGTTAGCAGACACCATGACTGATGATGACAGTGGATCAAACATACCAACTCGATGATGCAGACATCGGGCTCCTCGCCAGACTTGTCGACAGCTACCTTGGAGACACGGTTGATGGTGTCGATGATCGCGTCGATAACGTGGGGTACAACCTGGACAGTGCGGCCCAGGTACTTGCCCTTGCGCTCGTTCTCGATAACCTGCTGGTAGACCTTGCCGGTGGTGATGTTGTTGTCGCGGGCAAGGTCGACACCGAGGTAACGCTCGTAGTTGCCGAGATCCAGATCGGTCTCGCCACCATCATGAAGGACGAAGCACTCGCCGTGCTCCTTGGGGTTCATGGTACCAGCATCAACGTTGATGTAGGGGTCAATCTTGATGGCAGTGACCTTGAGGCCAAGGGTCTTGAGAAGGAGACCGCATGATGAGGCTATTGACTTGTGTTAGTGAAAAGATGTGATATACGGGCTTGTTCATCGTGTGCATCATTGAGAGGATGTTGAGATGGCGTCACAGACACAGGCCAGTTTTCATGATTTTTACTTGGCATGCATCCATGTTGAGTGACTCGATACGTATGAGTGAGATTGAGGATTGTTGTGGTGGTGGTTTGTTCATCATCAGTATGTTGAGAAGAGAAAGACTGCCTACCAATAATTCCCTTGCCAACTCCACTCACAACACCTGGAGACGAAGACAAGTTAGAGATGAGATTATTATTTGTTTATTGTCTATGTTTACATACCTCCTGACACCAGAACGAACTTCATCTTGGGCGATGAGGGGAATGCGTTAATGACGACAAAAGGAGGGACTTGGGTGGATTGACGGGCCACTCGATGGGATCGATACTGGAATAAGGAAATGAAGAGAGTAAAGAGTATGGACAGGCAACGGATGGAAAAAGGGATGTCGTCAAGTCACTCAAAGTTTGGTGTCGCTGTCGCCCGCGTGTTGCAGCGGGAAGAAAAAAAAATTGGGAATGGAGAATGGAGGGGCTCCAGCGGCGACCGATAAGGTTCCCTGGCGCCGCGCACAGACCACTATTGCGGGCAGCGACCTGCACGCCGAGACTTTCACGGTCGCAAACCCGACGGATGGGTGGGCGACGCTGATGCCCTTCACTGAATGAACAGTCCCCGTGCACTCACTCCATCGATCAACCTGGCTGCGAACGTCTCGGATCGAGAACAGGCCTGGAACATTGCAGGCACCCATCAGGCAGCGGTCCAGGCAGCGGCCACCCGGTCTCAGGTCCCAGTCCCGAAAAAGCCGGGCCTGCCCGGACACACAGACGGATTTTGAATTGTCCGAGCGACGATCCAGGCACCGGCGATGTGGGGTCACAGCGGTGCACAGCGGTGCACATTCCGTCCCCGACCCGACCGGTTGTCGCCGGGCCCTCCCGTTACATTCGGCGAACAGTCATCGACCATGGTGAACCGTTGCATTGCAACCGTGCACCTTCTCAATATCGCTTCACATGCTAATCTCAAAACTCGGAACGAAGACTTCAATTCAATTCCCTCGCGCAACGCATCTGGCGTTTTCACCCAAACAATTTGGTATCTCCTCCCAATGATTGACGCCTGCAGTGCACAAATGCAAATCCATAATCAAAACAATCGCTCGCGACCGATGCATCCAGCACACCAACCGCCATGATCCACCCAAATCGTAAATCACAACTTCCACTCCAACTCCCTCCTCTCGTCCCCCTCCCCTTCTTCCTTAACACCCTCCCAAACCCATTCCAAAACCCTCTCCCACACCCAATTCCCATCATGTTCCCTCTCCATCAACTCCTTCACCTCTTCCACCACTTTTGGATCATTCAAATCCCACCCCCACCACCTCGCCGCATCTCTAATCTTTAGCTTCGCCGCCTTCGCGTCCTTTTCCGGATGTCCCTGAAACGTCAAGACGCTGTTATCGTGTGAGAGGAGGCATTCATTGTTGGCAAGTAATTGGTGAAAATTCGGGGGTGTAGAGACAAGCTGTCGGCGATGGTGTTGATGAAGTCTTAGCGAGCTCTTTTCCTTCTCTCCTTTTCCTCCTGCTGTTGATGGTGGTCCTCGGTCATTGAAAAATCGTAGCCCAGCGGGGATGAGTGCTGAGTCTGTTACTCCTAGCTGTTTGCCCATCACATGTCAGCATTCAGTCCCTCATCATCACTTCCCACCGCACCGCAAGGGGAAAAAGAAAAACAAACCTCAGGCAACCCCATCTCCCCCACCTCCGCCCCTCCCACCACCATCCCCAGCGTCTGATGTCCCCAACACACCCCCACCATCTTTTTCCTCGGCCATTCCCTTCTCGTCTGCCGTATAAACTCATGAACCCTCAATATCCACGCATGTCTCTTTCTCGGATCAGCATTCCCCCCTCCGATAACAATCAGGTCAAATTCCGCCGGATCAGGCAGGAACTCTTTCATCCTACTACTGCTAGCCTTAGCCTTAGCCCTAGCTCCCGCCCCAGGTCCAGCCCCGGGAGAGTCAGATTCAGAGTCCAAAGACCGACCAACCCCATTCGAATAATCCGACGACAACGAAGCATCTGATTCTGATCCATTGCACCCATCCCGGTCGTTATGAGGACCCTGGGGACAGCAGTAAAAGTTGTCGGCGGGGTAGAAGAAGGAGAGAACAGGCTGGAAGCGGCAGGTCGGGGATTGGGTTAAAGAAGTGAAGCAGCGCGTGTAGGAGTCGCGGATGGAGGAGATGTGTGGCGAGCGGTAGGAGTTGAGGAGGATGGCGATTCGGAGGGGGATTTTGTTTGGTTCATTTCTGGCTTCGTGTTGGGCTTTTGTGTTGGTGTCGGTGTCGGCATTGGTGTGGTTGTGGTGAGAGTTGGCGGCCTCGTGGTGAAGAGGACCTCTCGGAGAGTCGGTTGAGGCGGTCATGTTGAATGGCCGCTTGGACGGGGGTGCTTTCCCTTCCTTTTTCGTAAGAAGTTAAGGTAAAATAAGTTGATGGCGCTGGATCGTGAAGTTGGGTTTGTAAACTGGGGGGAAGCTTCTTTTAAGTCTTCTTTGTTTTCTGTCGTAAGCAAATGATCGATCAGGGGGAGGCTTATAACCGGCTATGTTAACCGAGTTACAAAGTGAGCTGATAGCTTTTGCGAATGCGTTGCTCCTTTAATGTATTCAGATCCCTTTTCAGGCAGGCGTTCGTTCGATACAAAAGCGACGAAGGCTGGGGGGGAGGGAACCCTTGTATTGGAGCTGGGGAGAATACTTGGCAAGGCACGGCAGTTAACACTTGATGATGATCGATCTCGAGTCACCAAAGCACACCAAGCAATGGCGGAATAGCAGAATGCCGAATGGGTGATCAGAAGCAATTTCGAGTTATGAAACACGTTTAACAAGAAGGGTTCAAGGCGGACGGCCAAGACCCGATTCTCATCCACTGGATGACGTTCTTGGGGGTTTTAGGGGACTTCTGGGGAATGTGAGTGCCTTAGTGATGACATCATGGCAGCTGAAAGTCGCGAACCTACACTAGTGATGGGCTCATTGGTTTCAGCTGTCTTTCTGCCCCAACTGTCACCTCGCCCATTGTATTTGACGGTTTGGACGAAGGAGGCCTTTTCCAAAAGAAACCACAGGTAGGTTTGTTGTCCCGCCATCTCGAGATCATGAAGTTTATGAAGGGGGTGTCAGATTCCCATTCCGCGCCGCGCCGTATCTGTGCAGTCGCAACCTTAAGGAGCTGAAAGGATCACCGGATCACAGGCAGTCCAGGACGGGAAAAGGGATGACATCCTAGGTTCACTCAGGAGAAAACACGGGATGACAGGCGCAGCAATCAGATGCCATGCCATGCCGGGGGCTGTCAAGCTCACTGTCAGCTCAGTGGGTCATCCCGCTGCACCGCATCTGCGCATTTTGCGGGGCGTCCCGCAATTGTTCGGCAGATCGGGCCCATTTCATCCCTTTGGACATGGACATGGGTCCGTTGTTTTGCTTGGAGGGATGGTTGGGATGACGGCATCGGATGACAGGCGATAGTCTGAGAAATTGATGATGAGGCAGGAGATGAAGAGGAGAAGAGATGGAAGAGATGGAAGATATGAGATTAGTAAAGGAAAGGTCGTTAACAAAGACTCTTCAGAACATGCGAAAAGTCAATAACAAGAAAGTCAAGAGCCACCACCATCACACCAACAGCAGGAACCAACTTTGCATTAGGCCAAATCCCGTTCATTATTATGTCCAATGTAGGTATTACATAATATCATACAAGAAATTGTGACTTTCATAAAAACATCCACATTATATGCATTCCATCATTTCATATCCAATCCAACCTTTTTCCTCCCCTTCCTCCGGGTATCATATTCCGCTTCAAATTAAGCAGTAAAAGCCCTCTTGCTCTTAGCAGCATACTTAATAGTGAACAACTCCGTAGTCTGAGTCTCCCAGTCCTGAGGCTTCTTGCTGTTACCATAGATCTTAAGCGCCTTAAGCGTGATCTTGTAAGTGTCAGCAGGGGCGTAGGAGCCATCAGAGAGGGCGCCGTCCCAGTTCCACTCAAAGGTACCGCGGGCGTTCCAGTAGGCAGGGAAGGTGAGGACCTGGCCGATGGTCTTGCCCTTGGCGTTGACGACGTCGGCGCGGACCTCGGCGGAGCCCATGGCGAGGGTGAGCACGACGGTGGGGTAGACGGTGTTGGCGTACTGGGTCTCGTTGGCCTTGCCGGCGGGCGGGAGGGTGAAGGTGGTGCCGGCGGCGACGGGAGCCAGGGTGGCGTCGCTGGACTGGCTGAGGTAGCTGTGCTCCTTGTCGAGGACGGTGACGGAGTGCATGCTGCCGACGACGCCCTGGTAGGGGAGCGAGTAGCCGGTGGAGTCGGTGCCGTTCAGGGTGATGTAGCCGGAGTAGACGGGCAGGCGCTTGGCGTCGAGACCCTTGGGGGGGATGGCGAGGACGGTGACGGTCTTTTTCTGGCCGGGGTTAAGAGTGAGCTTGGCGGGGGTGAGGACGAGGGTGGCCTTGGCGTCGGTCAACTCGTTGGGGAAGGCAGCAGGGTTGGTCGAGGTAGCGTCGGCGAAGGTGTAGGCGGTAGCAGCACTGGTGTGGCCGAGCTGGTAGGTGACGGCCTTCTTGCCAGTGTTGGTGACCTCGAAGCTCTGGAGGGGCTTGATGTGCTCGGTGTCGTTGAAGGAGATGCTGGAAACGCTGAGAAGGGCGTTGGCGTTGGCAGCGTCCCAGGCCTGGATCAGACCAGCACCCTGCTGGGCAACGGGGGCAAGCATGGAGTAGGTCTTGGTACCATCGTTGAAGAGGTTAGGGTGGGCAGTGGCAGCGAAGAGGTTCTCAAGGACCTTGGGATCCTTGGTGCCACGCTTCTGCATGACAAGGGCCCAGGTGGCAGCAGCAAGAGGGCAGGCCATGGAAGTACCGGAAAGGACAGCGTAGGAGCCGAGAGCACGGGGGTAGGTGGCAAGGATCATACCGCCGGGAGCAGAGATCTGGGGCTTGACATCAACCTCATAGGTAGGGCCCCAGGAGGTGTAAGTGCTGAGGAAACCAGGGGTGGCGGTGTTGGGGAAGTTGTTGAGGTTCTTGGGGGCGGTCTCGGGGTCAGCCATGTTGACAATGACCTCGGAGCCAGCTTGAAGGGCCTTGATCCAAGCGGCACCGGTCTCGGAAGTGACCATAGCAGCAGCCTGGACACCACCAACGGCGCTGACATCGACCTTGGTAGATCCAGCGGCGTTGTTGTAGTAGATAATATACTTAGCTCCCTTGGCGGCAGCGTTCTGGGCCTTCTGGACGAAGGTGCAGGTACCACGGCGGATGAGAACGATGTACTTGGAGAGGTCAGGGGTGTCCTCGGGGAAAGCCTCGCAGCCGTTGGCAGCATCGGCAGTGTTGAAGTTGACAGACCAGACGGGAAGGCTGACATTGGCCCAGGCGCTGGGGGTGCCGGCGGTGAAGCCGAAGGTCGAAAGCGAGCCGCCGGCGACAGAGTAAGTGGCCTCGCTGAGAAGAGCAGGGGCAATGATGTTATCGACAGAGGCGACAGCGGTAACCTTCTTGCCGTTGGCAGCAGTAGAAGCGTAGAAGATACCCATATCACCATCGTTACCAGCAGAAACAAGGCAGGGAACACCCTTCTCGACGATCCTGCTGACGACGGCAGCCCAAGAGTCCTCGGGCCAACCAGAGGCACCACCGATGGAGGCGGTGATAATGTCACTGCCATCATCGTAGGCCTTGAGGTAAGCCTCGATGAGGATATCGTTACCGACATCACCATCGCAGCCGAACACACGGTAAGCACCGAGGGTCACATCGGAGGCAGCACCAATGATGCCATAGGGGTTGTTGGTCTGGGCAGCAATGATACCAGCGACGTGGGAGCCGTGGCCCTGGCAGTTGTCGATGGGATCGGAATCGGGGACGGGAGTGTTGGAGCCGTTGAAGTCATCACCGACCAAGTCGGTACCGTAGGAGACCAAGCAGCCGGGACCGAAGCAGCCGCCGAGAGCAGGGTGAAGGTAGTCGATACCAGTGTCGATGACGGCGACCTTGATGCCCTTGCCAGTAATACCGGAATCCCTGAACTTGTTGACCTGGGTCATGAGATGAGGGGTGAAGGTGTCCTTGCCAGTGTCACGCTTGGCGACCACCTCCTGGACGGCGCTGCCAGTGTAGTGAACGGTGTGCTCGGGGACAGAGTAGCGTCTGACAGGGTACATGGCCTTGACGCCAGACATGGCAGCAACCTTGCTGGCGAGGTCCTCGGCCTTGTCGAGGTCCTTGAACTGGAAGGAAGCACCATTGAAGAGCTCGTGGCGAATATCCTTGCGGATGGTGGCATCGCCCTTGATGGAGTTGAGGATAGAGGTAGGATCCTGTTGAGCACATGTGGTTAGAATAAGGCTTCCCTCGCTCTTGAGAGTATCTCCAACTTACATGGCTATCCTCGTACTCGACGATATAGGCACCAGGGACGACCTTGGGGGCCTTGTGGTGGGCGGCTTGGGCGAAAGACGCAGCCGCCAGGAGCGTCGTGGCCAAACCAAGACGGACCATGATTAATGATGGCTTTCTCACTTGTGGCAGAGAAAGAAAGTTCAAAGATTGAGAGGGGAGACCACCGTCTGAGAGCGAAGCAGCTGCGAAGTAGACTGACGGCTGCGGGATCGTCTCGGCGCTACACTCGTAGGTCTTGAGCAGGCGGATGACGAGGCGGTGCCATGGTATATATGCACTTTGTCCATCACATAGTGGATGGCATGGTATCCTCCGTCCAAATTGACGATGTTCGGGACCCGGAGATCAGAGCCCAGTTTAGACGGGGAGGAAGAGAGGCGACCGGGGTGGTATGCGGGGGGCGCCACCGGAAGCGATGCCAGGTCAGGAAGGACGACAGAAGGTCGACCAGGGCATGGAGAGCAAATGGCGGCCGAATTTACCCAGGCATTCGACCAGGGCCTTATCTGGGCAGAATTGATTAAGCTTATTGGACCATCTGCACCGGCCCGGTCGAGACGGGTGTAAATCGAGAAAGGGGTGGGTTCACCCGCTATGAAGGCGTGCTTCTGGCACCTTTCTCGACGAGGCAGGCCGGCCTCTCCACGATGGTCGATACAACTTCAAAGTGGCCGACTGCGGTGGCCAAGAAGACATCCGTAATTTTAATTTACCGGAGGGCGACTTTGGTTCGTTCTGCTCGTCTTCTTGCACGGGACGGCGGCGTGAAATGCTACTGCAGAGCAACGGTACCACTGAGGCATGTCTTGGCTTTTTGGCTTGAATATGGGAATAGCACAATGAGTGAGCACATTGCACTAGGCAATGGGACGCTGCTGTGCTCGCATGGGGAAGGATGATCTCGTTTGCGAAGATCCTTCTGCAGTGCGGGTTGCCTTGTGTCTTTTGACATGTCCAAGTCCGACTATGCTCCCGTCAATTACTGTGATCCGATGTCTGGGCGTTGTATATTAAACTTTGGTAAAGACCTGCGGACAGGGACATGGCAACAACACCAAAGAGAAGCTGAGAAGTCCCATGTCAACAACAACAAACACCCAAGATCTTGGACACGGACTTGGCAATGCGAAGCTTTTCTTACCTTCCTCTTTCCTAACGTCTTGAGTAATTGCTTGACCTTGCCGAGGCTTTTTGCCTTGTGACTTTTGTAGTTTTCGGTGACTTTTTGTTGTCATCAGCGGCTAGATCTTGCTATTGGATAACTCGGCAACGTTTAGCGCCACGGCAGCTGCCTTTTTCACGATCGATCCGCCAAAGTACAGTGATGATAGTTGACTGCACACTTGTCGTCCAGAGCCACTGAGTGAGGCGGTGGTTCCAGTCACTGCCTCAAGACTCCGACGCCAGCAGACGATACATGGCGAGTTTCTTTTTCCTGCTCTTCTAGATGAGATGTGTGTTGTTTGGATAGCTTCCTTTTGCAGAGTAGGAATCGGAGGCGAATCGGGGAATTTGTATAAAGCAGAGCAGAGCCTCGGCCAGAAGCACAGTCACCACGCTCTTGGGTGGTACTTGGAAGGGGTGAAGGGTGCAATGGTGGGCTCGAATAGGCAGTTGAGATGCCATCAAGTGCTGCTATTGAAATTTGAGCGTTCCTGCGTCGCCCCGCTGCCACAGCGTCCCACTGACTAGGCTCACTAAAGCAGCAATGAAACCCTATTTCTGCAGTGGACGGGTTGCTTGAGAACGATGAGGAGCCCTTCAGCGGACGAGACCGATGCCAACGACACCCACCCAAGAAACTACCCAGGACCACGGCCGGACGAGCAGGTCAAGGGCGTCAATAAAAGGCCAGAGGACCTGCTAAAACCGGACAGCGAAGGCGAATGCGTTATCCTGGACTCCTTGTTTTCGTGGGGTGATGTTCTGGAGAAGGCAGCTGGCCAGCAGGTTGGAAATTAGACGATACCATCAAGAAGCGAGACGGATGCTTCACGCTGTGTCATGTGGCATCGCCAGACATGTTCAGATGTTGTCTCGTAAAATGAAGATATCATACTGAGCAGGCTCAACAGAGTCCCGTAAACGGGCTTGGGTTCGATATCAGAGTTGCTACACAGAATGCCCGAACGGCATGAATGCAGCCGCCACAAACTCAGGAGCCGAGATAAGCGTATGCAGTGACGTTCAAGATGGCCGTTGAGTGGTGGTCCAACAAGGTGAAACAACGTGCTCTGGCTTAAACGTGGAAAAGCATATGCGTGAAGAAACCGGGGAGCCGATAATACGGTGCGGGTGCTTCAACGATGAAGGACCATACGGCATGTGGGATATAGAGGAATGAGACACGGTGGAAATGCCCATATGATCTGGGCAACTCGCCCAGTCGAGCTGACCGGAGCGGTGAGCTTAACACCACGATTGACCTTAAACTGACAATGAACCATTGCTGGAGAGTGGAAAGAAGCCAAGATGAGGATCAGCATGCAGCTGGTGTATAGTAAGAGTTCTGGGCGGGATGAGTTGTTGATGATGGTAGCTTCGGCTCAAGTTGATGGACGGTGTGAGCAACGAGATGAGTTGAATCAATATTGTTTGGCTCACCTTGTGTTCCTGCAGATTGGGAGTTGCCGGCGGCAGATAGAGATTGCCGACCCGGCAAGTTTAGTGGGATATCTATCGGCTTTTGGAGAAGTCTCAGCCAATCAAAGCTTCTAAAAGCTTGATGACCGAGCCGGGAGCAAGAAGCTCTCCGCACGTTGCCGTTCGCTGGATGAACTTTACGATCGAGACGAACACCACCGCAGTGACTTCAGTTGACACTCCCGTCATCCCATCCCAGCATCGCATCGTCGTCCGAACGAACCATCCATACCCAACCGTCAAACATAACATTCGTAACTCTACATAAGGTACGTCTGCTAGTTAACCGCGCCGGGCCGCCTGCGAAGACTCAAACTGACTATTGCCGTCATAGACTCAAGCCGCCAACTACTGCTCCCTGCTTAATCGCCCACCACATTTCCTCAACACCCGCTTCACCATGATTTGCAGAGCCTGCCTTCGTGCTAGCAGAGCTGGTCTCCGCTCCGAGGCTTCCCAAAGACTCGCCTCTCTCCAGCAGCCAAGCAGGGCTCTCTCTTCGGTGGCTTCTACACGCATCGCCGCTCCTGCCGCCTACTCTACCTCTTCTCTTCTTCAACAGCGCGCTCTTCAGACCCCGGCTCGCCTTGCCTCGAGGACATACTCTACCGCTGCTTCGGAACAGCCTGCCAGCGCTGTCCCTGAAAAGCCAGAAGACCTGGACGAGGGAGAGGCCCAGGTTTGGGACATCTTGATCCGCGAGTTTGCGCCCACCAACCTCGTCGTGCGAGACATCTCGGGAGGCTGCGGCTCCATGTATGGCGTCGACATCTGCTCCGAGAAGTTCCGCGGCCTCAACATGCTCAAGCAGCAACGTCTGGTCAACGCCGCCCTAGGCGAGCTGGTCAAGCAGTGGCACGGCATCCAGATCAAGACGAGCGTGCCTTGAAGAAAGAAACGGAGGAGGAAAAGAGAGAGGATGAATTGTTTTATTACCATGTACACCACTCGATACCCAATGAACAACCGCACCAAAGCTCCTGAATGGCCGCACTTCCCTACCACCGGGACCAACTCTCATCTGATGCGAAAGTCGAAAATGCCATCTTGCCCATTTATGATCCTGCGCGATCTCTCTTGACAAATTCGACGTTCCCCCATTCTCCGTTTCGATGCCCATGGTACCCCAGTCGGTTGACGGCACCGGACCGGGGATCACTTTCCCTATACAAGAATAGTACCAGGTTACCCCCGCTCAGTCAATTTAGACTCCCAACCCCAGACACAAAAAAGAAGGAAAACTGACATCCTCGCCAGATCCGGGAGCGCAAAATCGCAAAAAATAAAGCTGTGACAAGAGTGGGATTCGAACCCACGCCCTTTCGGACTACGGATATGAGACTTAACTCAGATTAAGGGTTAACCTTAACGTAGCGCCTTAGACCGCTCGGCCATCTTGCCTATTGATGAGAAGTGCACCCAATTTTGGTGCTGACATACTTCATGACGGATATCCGACACTTTCACTGCAGCGGCGGATATAAACACATGAAGGCCCCCGATGGAGGACAATGCAATGCGTTGTGGCTTCACCGAAGAGCATTCTGTCGACATATAAATAGCTCGAGAGATGATACAGAGAAGCATTAATAGTCGTAGCAGGTGTGTACCGTCCAATGCTGCTTTATTTGTTTGCGGGATACCAGTCTTCCAAAGAGCCAGAACCATCAACACGGGGTGCTCCGACGGACCATTCCAGACCGTCCTGAAGGTATCAAGGTTATCTTACAATGCCTATATGTATCGGACTCTAGTTTATCTGCTCATTGACAAAAAGATCAAGATGGGCCTCATGTACAGTCTAATACTGGTTTGTTAGCTCGGGACCTCGGGTCAACTTCCCTAGGCGTTCTTATATCTAATCATGGAACTATTGTTATTAGAGGTATTGTTGGAGGTAGTAGTAGTGTCGAAGTGAACGGCGTGAACGAAGACACAAGGCACAAAAGGGTGGTAGTGAACTTGTTGATTGAAGAAGCAAGAAGAAGGAAGGACAAGAAGAGGGTGTGAGAACCATCGATACCTATATACAGGAGTGATCCATGTCCAGATCGACCAAAATGCCAAGATAACCATCTTACTCAACAAGTAGTCGGGTGGGTGAGAGTCAATAGTTGTTTAAGGTAATCGCCAAACAAACGGACATACGAGATGAAATCTGTCACAGAACACAGCGGGCACATTAACGGTCGGGGACCTTATGACTTTCGATACCTGCCGGATGAAACTTGCTTTATCCGTTTGATAAGAGTCGAGAAGAGGAGGACCGGGAACCAACTGGAGAAAATCTTTTAGAGGAAAGGTACCTACCTTACCTATCTGCTGGCGATGCTGTTTTGGAAGTATATTGAATGGAACGAAATCCGTCGCCTTGCACTCCATCCTATACGGCTCTCCCTCCGTGCAGCGGAAAGATAACGACCTTCGACTTGGAAAAGATAGGACAAGAAGTTAAGAACAAATCTGGACCCTGGCGGAAGAAATGAGCAGTATCCCGTTATGGAAAGAATGCGCGAGATATCGATATGGGAGGAAGACAGGCAGGAAGTCGATGTGATCACATACAAACGAATTTAACTAATTCTTTAAGATACTTGTGAGAAGTACCTAGTTATGGATAATCCTCCGCCTGCCTATAAGAGACTCCCTCTCTATCCTCTGTTTTTCCTTATTCCTCCTCTCTCCAAACCAGTCAGCAGGTTTATTTGCATCTCGTGGCGCCTTACATTGAATTCTGGATCTTTCCTCTTCTTCTAATGCCCTCTCAGCAAACCACTTTCCTAATCCACAACCCAAACGACCAACGTCAGATATACTCCCATCAACCACTCAGCCATACCTTCGCTGCGGCTTAGTACGTCGCCCTGTTGCCCCGGCCGTCGTCCACAATGCAACGCATCGCTTCATCAAACAGACCCCGTCTCAGTTACTCTTTAGCCAAAGATGTTGAACAAAAAACAGCCCATCCTCTACGAAGCCGTTAAGAACCTTTTGGCCAAGCTAGAGAGCGGAAAGGATGCAATAAACGAAGAGAATGCCCTCTTCGAGGCTGCAAAGGACTGGTTCGCTTCCTTCAATAAGCTCAAAGCGGTTAAACAAGCTGAACCTGCTGGCTGTAAAATGGACTATACTGATACGGAATATATATAGTTCCGGGACATCCACAAGGTAGTAAAGGAAGAGCTGCAAGAGCCTGGTAGCCATCCCAACATAGACCAAGAAGCTCTCCAAAAGCTCGGTCTGACTTTTCCCATGCTACGCTCCGCTATAGAAGAGGAAGTGAGGCGAATCACGGTATGGCATCCAAACTCTTCCCAATGACATATACACATATACTAATTCTTGTTTATTATAGCCAATTGACCATCCCGTCAACGATGCCGAGGAAACCCTGGGCTCCGTCATCGACCATTATGCAGATCCTTGGTGTCGATATGGATGATCCGGATGCGAGGTCCAGTTACGAAAAGGAGGAGTCGACCGAGGAAGCCTCAACACCCACCCCGGGTGAGGAAGATTAGGTGGATTGAACCTGAATCCCCGGCACACTCTTTGGACGACTAACACTTGTTCTAAACGTGCCCGCTGATTCGGAAGGTGTGGATAGATCAGGATCAGAAGTGGAAGTCGGCTCCGTGGTGTCCGATGAGGTGGATCTGGAATGAGGAGTACATGTAGATTAAGTTCGAGTTTCTTATGCTGATAGTTACCTCTACCAGTGTGTCAATTCACCAGCTAGGAGAAAGTATCTCATTGCACTAACTCAAAGTCAAAGGCCTGGCAAAGAAGGAAGAAGCAAAGTATTTTTAAACAACCAAGTTCTCTTGTTCAGCTAGCTATTAAAGACAATATTGACTACTCTCTATGTACAGAGCAAAGGACCCCCCGATGATTTATATGCAAGAACCCCTTCCGATCTATCTCCTTGGCTATGCGACTCCTCATCCCCTCTTCCTCTTCCCCTCAACTCCTCTTCCCCTCAACTCCTCATCCCCTCTTCACCACTCCTTATCCTTCTCCTACTCCTCAACTTCCACTACTCTTCCCCTTCTCACTATCCCCTTAACTCCCTCTCCTATCCTCTTCCTCTTCCTCCTCTTTTTTCATCCACTGCTTTCTAGGTATTTTTCTAACTCCCCGATCCTCCACTCCACTCCTTTTCCTTCTACTTCTCCTACTCTTCCACTCATCCTCCTCTTCTCCTTTTCACTCCTCCACTCCTACTCCTCCACTCCTACTCTTCGTCTCCTAGTTATCTGAGCATCGCACTCCTGGAAATTCTGAAACCGGGCAGGCTAAAGAATTTAGAGGACAACCTTGAGGGCAGCGCCAAGGAAGACGTGAAGGCCACCAGCGCACTTGTTGATGGACTGAGCGTGGGCCTGGATCTGGGCAACGAGCTGAGGAGCCTGGATGTTAAGGCCAACAACAGCGCGGAGGGCAAAGTTGACAATGGGAGTAGCAATGGGGAGGACGAGGCCGGCGATGAGGTTGAGCTCCGCGCCGACGACCTTGAGGACGTCGTGGGTGGCGGTGGCGACGAGGTGCTTGAGGCAGCCCTCGACCTGGTGGAGGAGGATCTCGATGTCGGCAACGAGGTCGAGGACGATCTGGAGCTCGGCGGCGACGAGGCCGACGGAGGGGCGGATGAGAGTGGTGACCGAGGGGATGACGCCGGTAACGACGGTGTGGAGGTGGCCGGACAGGCTGACGAGGGCCTCGAGCAGGAGCTGGGCGTCGATGCCGGTCTCGCAGTCGACCAGCTCGGTGATGCGGGTGATGTCGGCCTTGACGAGGACGTCGATGTTGAGGACGATGGTGGTGACCTCCTTGACGATGACGACGGGGGCCTTGCCAGAGGTGGCGCCGGAGCCGATCTTGCCGGCGTCAACGCCGGTGGAAGGGACGGTGGGAACACCGGTGGGGACGGCTACGTTGGAGGTGTAGTACTCGGTCTTGAAGTCGGAGACGGTGGTGGCCCAGGTCTGGTAGAGGGTGGTGGCGGAGGTCAAGGTCTGGATGGGGGAGGGGACCAAGTCATCGCCGTTGATGGGGGAGGCGGCGCCGGAGGGAAGGCCGTTAATGCCGGAGGGGGCAGCGGCTCCGGAAGGAAGGCCGTTAATGCCGGAGGGGGCAGCGGCTCCGGAAGGAAGGCCGTTGATGCCGGTGGGGGCAGCGGCTCCGGAGGGAACGCCGTTGATGCCGGAGGGGGCAGCGGCGCCGGAGGGAAGGCCGTTGATGCCGGA